>LUCM01004190.1:82808-128409 GCA_008360955.1 Fasciolopsis buskii
TCTCCATTCCTATCGCACACGACTTCACTAACCGAAGTTCGCCGCCCACCGCTGTCGCGTATAAGCTTAAACAGTCTTTGACTGTTACCTGAAGCGGACGCCACTTCCATCTCTTCGGCTACCTTAACCCAACAGTTTTCGCCTTCATTCCTAAGGCTTATGGCCAACTGACGCTGCAACTGCCGACGCATCCTATTCACTTCCTTGCAGTTAGAGAGCTGGTGTTATGCTCCATTAGACCCAGCGACTTTCCGAGATACACTGTCTTTGATGAACGCTAGACCTAGGACCACGAGATCTGATGCCAAATGCATCGCCTAAGCAATGAACATCGACTTAGAAGTTCTGAAGCTTCTTGAAGTATGAAGAACAAGTAATTTCACCTTGGAGATGCTGTTTATCGCATCGAAAAACAAAAAAAGGGTACTGGCGGGTCCACCGATGACCACTGTTTATCGATGCTGAGGCAAGATGTGAATCAGTCTCACTTTGTACTTCCTAAAGAGTTCGGCATGCGTTATGGCTACGAAATGCATACAGTGACTGAAATCGGATATCTAATAAATTCCCGGCATATTTGCTCATTAGATACCTCAAAAGCATGCGGTGCATTATCAAAAGGATTTGCCAGTTCTTGCCGAACAAAAGGAATACAAAATGAAGTACTCGCCTCAGTAAGCTGTTTTGGGCTGGAGAGGGAGTCTTTCATATAACGCTTGTTGCATCACAAATAAACCAAAATATACGTATACAATATATATATATGCATATACATACATATATATATATATATATATATACTAGTGGCCATCGGCTTGTCTCTGTAACAAGGTCCTTAATCGCACGAACCCGGCATAACGTTTACCAACCGATTTTATCTCATGACGCAGCTGGCAATATGTCGCTGAGGGCACGTGATTATCACTGACAGCAGTAACTATTTTCGACTTTCCTGGCACCAACAGCTCAATTCTCGTATGCATAAAAGGTGTGGTTAGGCTAATTTCGAAGTATGACAAGTAGGCTCGATTGGCATCACCTAATGAGGTAGACCCAAAGGTTCCACTTTCTCTTGCTTCTAAAACCCTTCGGAGAGCAGGATTTACAGTAATATGCAAGGTCTGTGTGATTATGTATGAACCAAGGAACAATGAAAAATACCGTGCCACGACAGTCGAGTTGCATGCACTCATGCGCAATTACTGTCTACAGTAGTGTTTCAATCATTACTATTGTTGTGTGAAAACAATTACACCGGATCGGAGAATAACGAAGGCTTTTCCACTGACATGAGTTTGGAAGCTACCGGATGGCGAAAGCGGTAACTTGATCTATTCTGACAGAATGACGGTCCCGATGCTAGACGACATAATTTTCCAGCAGTAGGAGCGTACTGAATCTCTGTGACATTGAAATCGTATTCTTTCGGAACTTGGTTATGAGAAGTGTGTGTAAGATGGCCTATAATAAAATAATATTCCAAGTCCACGCAAACGCAGAGGAGCACATAGAGCCGAATTGAAACTGACGGATAGGTTGAGGAACAACTAACTTGATAAGTTTAAAGGGAAAAAACCCCAGTCATTTGCACCAGACTTAAGGAGTGGAGCGACAGGATAAAGCAAAACCATCAATAATGCGTGCGTCAATCTTATATTAGGATCAAATTTTGGATACGATATGATTATATCGACTTCAATCCACGGAAATAATGAGGTATACAGATGGCCTATTCATCCACATCATATACTCGGGATTTTAGGATCTAAAATTCGAACTCTGTTGTCACCGTTTACAATCCCAGTTGAACGTGTTAGACGGCATGCAATCTCAGACGATAAATGTCATTTCACAGTCCGAAAATATAGCCAACTATTTTTGTTTCTATAACCTCCTCAATATCGGAAAAATTTAGTAAAATTGCATAGTGGTAGTGTCGACGTTAGTGCACAACTCAAGAGGATACCAGCACCATTAAGTAATCCTAGTTAGTGACAGAGATTTGAGCTTTCGTTGTCGAATGGTCATTTGGTGCAGAATCCCAGAATAGAACGAGTGAGTCCGTTTTCATTGCAATTACAGCATAAATTTTGGAGACAAATTTTCGGAAATGAATAAAAAATGGGGTACACGTTTCAGCCAAGTTTATTACTGAATTCGAAATGTTTGTGATGGGTCCAGTTAACCAGGCCAACAGATGCTTGGAAGTGGAGCGTGAGATTATTCTTCCCACAGTATGGTGTCTCTGTGGATCTTGCGAAACTATTATTTAACAATAACTCTTTTGATGGAGGTACACGACCTCATTTGTGTTTGTTTATATCCGTGACGAAAACTCCAAAGAAAGTGCCAATGATTAGCGGCAATCCAAAAGAACACCAAACGGAAAATCCATTCTCGGGAGCGTTTTACAAAATGTTCACTTCAAGCTGGCATTTTGAGGGAGAAAGAATGATGTCAGGATCTGATTCGACAATCGGAACAATGGCTAACTTCATTTTACCGGATGAGGGTCCATTCCCTCCTCCGTCGATCCTGCCACATAGCTCAGAAACGTGGCCGTTGGGAACAGAGGAGTTGAAAAGACTTTCAGTGCCTGAACACCGTTGTCTTTGTAGTACTAGGTTCACGAGATCTCCCCATACAATATTCGGAGACGGCAGTTGGTCTGATTAGATGGTGCAGTTAGTAGGGTTCCGTCATAGAGTTCTACTACTTATTACCCTGAAATAGATTTTTCCCTAATTCTCTTTCGCGCTGGTGTTGAGAAGTAGCAATCAAAATCAGAGCACGGTAGTGAAGGGTCAGTAGTTATAACAATTGAAACGAACAGAAACGAGAATTAATTTGGCTTTTGTCTAGCAATGGTGCTCATTTCATTATAAGGTGACCTACTAGGTTAATTCCGTGATTAAGCTAAATCTAGCTGCCGTTTATTTTAGACATAGCATTTGCGCAACATTACAGAGAACGCCACAGTAAAGGAAACGATCCACGAGCAAGGAAGAACGAAATATTTTAACCTCACTAAAGAAAAACGCACGAATTGTAACTGCTTACTGCAGAGTACGATTAACAAGACCAATTGAGCTCCGTCACTCAGCATCAGGTTCACAGCAGACAGTCTGAAAATGAAAAGATTAACCGGTATCCCACAAGAAGCACTAAGTGGATGATCATCGAAAGTAATTCATTAGCTTTACTTTTTCAGCCACCTAAGCTTTGGAAACGTTTAGCCAATCTCCGTCGTTCGTTAGTACCTCGCTTAAAGCGACATCAACGCATTCATGAGACCATGACGGATCGCGGTGAACATAGTTCAGCCTAGTCCGCTCGTATGATCAAATAAAAATCGAGGTCACCGCGTGATAGACATGATCATAACTTAGTTCGCTGAGGATTTCCCGGATTCGAATTAGCCTTGGGCAGTTGGCATACTAAGATACAACCTTGAATGAGTCATGGATTTCATAACGGAATCTATGTACGCGACAAGCCAAAAAAGTCAGCGCCAGTGTGCATTCGGGCTTAAATAAGAAATTGAAAATTTTCGTCCATCATGATGATAACATAGTCTCCAGTGAATCTGTGAACAAACTATTTGAATGAAACCGATCATCGCATTGCAGACGAGCGTTTTAGTAGCGCAATATTACCCACATACTTTGTCTACCCCGTTTCAGCCTCGGAGGTAGGGAATGGAAATCTCGTAGGATCGATATCGACCAGCAGACTACAATTGACATTTTAGTTCTCGAAATGCCTTCCAGACCTAACATGATATATAGTCATGATTTCCGCAAGTGACCATTTTTAGGCCATTAAAAACCACTGCTGAGAACCCGAGAGTTAGCGTGCAGATCGTGCATTTTTGTAAATCGACCAAGCTTCGATTCTAAAAGGGATAGCACAGCTATTTGTTTCCCAGGATATCTGCTTACAAAATGCTCTCAAGTAATTGAGCTCTATACTAAAGTTAAGAAAATCAGTTGGTACCGTCATGAAGTCCAAACGGTAAATTTCAGGCTGATAAACTCCACGTGCAATTGCGAACGAGTAAATATCCAGTAGCTTAGTGCTCAAACGAAATAGGAAGCCTCGAAATTGCCGAAGTCAATTGTTCTTATTTCGTCTAGGATTATTGTTAGTGTCCCCTTGAAAAAGTATTTGTAATCATTGCCCGACGCAGTACCCAAGAAAGGATCCCATAATCTACTGGTCAATGGAACGCGCGAGCGCACAGAAAATAAGTAAAAAGCTTAAAATAACCACAAAAGACGACTGTATGGGGTTGAACTTGTCAAATCGATTACGACGAGAAAAGTCGGAAAAATGCACCAAGGTGAACCTATCCTATAGTTCTAAAGGCTGTTTAGCATAGAAACAGAACAAAGGCCGACAAACTGAACCACAATTGTAGTGTCTAGTTGTACTATGAAGAAAAAACAACAGAAATCGTGCGATCATTACTGATCGACCGATGTGAATTTAATCCGAACTAGGTCGCTGCAGTCATACTATGCACATCTGGTAACAACGGGTAGAAGAGAAGTAATGTATAATACTAATTACGGATGATGTCCGTGTGTGTGACAGAGAGAGAATGAGGACGAGAAGTCAATTAATACGATAAAAATGGACCAGAAAATGGATTGGAATACGAACTTGCAGGGTTTTTTGCTCGCTTCTCGAAACACCACTTATACTAAGACAGAATTAGGCAGTCCAAATGAACTTTACAGGGAGTAAATCATTCACAAAAAAAATCCGGTTGAGAACCAAACTTGGAGCGAAATCAAAGAGGAGGTAAATGAGTAGTTGTGCTTCACCGATAAAAACGTCACTTCTTTTCCCGATAAGTTTAAAAAAATCTTGGCGTAAGAATTCTGTTCCCGAAATTCAAAATGGTCATCAATTTCAACAAGATGCCAACAGACAGAAGGCTGACATCAACCAAATATCTTAGTGGAAAATGCATTGGGACTAAACCACTTGACACGATCCCATAGTTCATCAAAACATTACAGACAAAACCCACAGGCAGATCGCCAAGAGTGAGCCAATTAAAGTAGCCGCCTCCTTCATAATCAGCAGTTTGCTTGATAACCCTCATCTTATTCATCTTAATTAGTTCGCCTCATGGATACATACACACAAAAAGAGAGCCTTTCCCAACATTCTAGTTTTTTTATCAAGGTTAAGGGATACTTCATCTCATATTTCGCAATGTTAGCTTTTTTCTAAATGATAATTGGGCAGTTGTTTCTCAATAAGACTGGCGGTGATCAAGCAGATAGGTTCATGGCGTTTTGGACGTAAGGGTCACGTGTTCGACCGACTGCCTCACTTGGCAGTGGCCCCCTTCCTGAAAAACGATGCAAATGGTTGTTTCATTAATGAGGGAATTAAAAAGATAGAGAAAACCTCAGGGGTATTTGCCGTTCGATGCACGAGGCCTGTTTTCTCACTGAAGTAATTTCGTCCGACCAGTTGACACAAACCATCATGCTTGATTTACAAAGGGAAAAACAACATTGTAGAAAGTCATAGTGGAGGTCTAAATTTCGTTTCCTCCATGGTTTAGAGGAGATTCACTGCTGACAACAATCAAAGTCATCACCAATACGTGACGAGAATATTTACTTATGTCATCATAGACAAACGATGGCAATACGCGGTTATTTGTGAGCATAGTGATTCACGTATACATTTAACAGTAAGTTTATTTGACAATATATTCTAGCTAAATGATTACACAAATCCGTATATGCTGAGTATCCTTAGGACCATGACAGAAAGAGGCACAGATGAGAAAGAAAAACAAACTTCGTTGTGCAGAGTTCACCAAACATGGAGTTTTTTATAACCCCATTAGTTCTTTATGACACACTTGACGCATGGGTGTGGCGGAAAGGGCATGCTCCCGTGTTGCTATGATTCACTACAAGGTGGGGGACGGGGACCGGCAATCCTGCCCCTGAAAGTTGGAGTGCCACAGAACCACATAAGGTCAGATGTGGTAAGCCGCGAGTTGTTATCTACCACCAAAATGATCGGGCGATATGGGATTCGAACCTCTGTCACACCGAGACTACGCCTTGACGTGGTGTGATGGCTTGTGTTCCTCCATGACCCAACGAGTTATACAGGATGGCTTATCTCAAGCCGAAGATCCAATCATGCCTGGAAGGTCAATGGGTAGAGGCCTGACGAAATAGTCTCCTGGTCCTCCAAGTTGGGGGTCGATCTCAAGCTTAGCAGCTCAAGTAGGCAAAAACGAGTGGAAAATAATTGATCCAAGGTAGATGAGCGCCCCAATCAAGCTATTCCCCGCTGCCTTGCCGGTCAGGTTCTTGTCAGAACCAAAGGCTTTGGTTGAGAACCCTGATCGTTCTTCTGTTCAGCGGCTAAACTTCCTAGCATGGGTTCTCTTCGTAATCCGGTACGTGAATGATAATCCACGGGAGCCAATAGGCCCGCTTGATCCTAGGGTTCTCCTGAGCGAGGTCGTCGTGCAGGATAATCAGAACCGCGCTGGCCAGTGCAGCAAGCGGAATGGGTAGTGATAGGTACGCTATTACTCAGAGTTCCCTCTTTTTTTCAACTTGTTTTCTCTATCTTCAACCAAATCTATTTAACCCCCATTTACTAGTCTATAGTGTCTCCACCGATAACAACGCCCGATACTCACCAACGGTTTTATTGTCAAGTAGTGTAGTAAGTGGTTTTCATCTGTTAGCTCACATTTTCTCTAAAGCCCGTCATGCCTCTGCACCTGGGTTCGCTTCAATGTGCGCACTTTAATGCAGGCTGGCCCAACAGCGCGTGTTTGGCTCTGACAGTGGACTCAACTTTCGAATGATGTCTGCTCGTTGGGTGGAAACGAATCCAGAAATTCGAGTAGAGTAATCCAACTGACTGGCATGTTCTCGTCAAAGATTTTTCTTCGCACCTAGGAGATGAAGCAGCTCAAGCTGTGGGTCCCAACGTGGGTGTAAGGAATGACGTCTTAGTGAGAAGGCCGAAGGAGCCTTTCTAGACCTGGATCCCAAGTCAACAGTCGCCTGTGTGCCCGTGAGACTGCAAGGGATTCAGTGGCATCAAAGGAAGGATAGCTATGTTAAGCGCCAACACTGACATGGAGATAAGACGAGTTTTACATACGACCCTCGTCACCCTTGGTTCGGAAGAGGAAAGGCTCTAACATTGTAGCGGTAGCAAGGTGATTTTAAATGCACGAGTTTGGAATCCTGAGTGCAAACAGAGTCCTGTTTGGTGGGTGGTGCGCCTTTCCTGCTCAGCGAACAGTATAATGGAGAAAGACTTCTCCAAATTTGCACAAAACGACAGATAACTTATTACCCATCTAGTAACGAATTTTTCGACCAACAGTTTCGCGTCGTCACTGCTGACATGGCGCTGGAAGCTTGACAGGTACTCTGAGTCAGATCTGACCGTATCGCAGTTAGCTATCGTTGGCGCGGTTCTGTCCAGAACTATTGGTCATACTGGACCATGTACGTCGAATCGGATCATGCATTAGTTTTAATGCGATTTTTGCTGCAGCTCAACTGCTATCGACGCAGGCCACAAATGCGATTGGCTGTCGAATGTTTGTCTGATTCGGCTGTTCGCAACAGCTACGGACAGAAACTACCCGAGGGACTAAGAACTTCGACGAGCAGCAATGCAGACGAGCAGTGGGATCAATTAACGCAGGCTATTATGGCAGCAAATTTAGCCTGCGGTCCTAGATCTAGCATTCATCAAAAACAGGATCCCGCAAGCGTAGCTACCCAAGCAAAAGTCTAATGGAGCAAAACACCAGCTCTCTAACTGCAAGGAAGTGAATAGGATTGCGTCGGAGTTGCAGCGTTCAGTTGGCCAATAAGCTTAGGAATGAAGGCGAAAAACTGTTGGTTAAGGTAGCCGAAGCAGATGGAAGTGGCGTTCCGCTTTTCAGGTAACAGTCAAGACTGTTTAAGCTTAATGCCGACAGCGGTGGGCGGCGGAAACTTCGGTAGTGAAGTCGTGTGCGATAGGAATGGAGAGCTGAATCCGTGGTAAGACAGCAAAGGCCGGACCGTTGGCAAGAGCATCTTCAAGGATTCAGTTTAGCTGGCCATACGCTATCGTATCTAGTCCGCACGTTCTGGAGCTTGAATCCTTGGGAGTGTCAACTTGATCCCCCAACGGAAGTGGAAGTGGGAGTCGAATAATTCGGCTTCTGAAGAGGGGAAAAGCAGACCGGTCCGGACGAAATTCCCCAAGTTTGTCTTTTCAAATTGCGGTGGAGAAATTGCTGATCAAATCAACTTACCATCCTTGGCTTGTGAATATTTTGAACGAAGGAGCGTATCCCGCTAGTCTGTGGGGTGAGTCAACTGATTACACCCATCTTTAAGAAGGGTACACGGAGTGACTGCAGCAAATCATCGCGGATTAGCTTTAATTCCGATAGTTACTAAAGGTGTCAGCTTCGATAATCGCTACGCCGTTGACACCGATTCGCGAGAGTAATATTCGCGAACAACAGGCACGGAATTTCGGCCAGGTCGAAGGTTCATCGACCAAATATTCACTCTCCGACAGATCCTCGAAACGCACAACACACACCGGCGCCCTACGATCGTAGTCTTCCTCAACTTGAAAGGTGCTTTCGACTCCGTGGATCGATCAGCACTACTCAGTGCTCTCCACCGGAAGGGTATGCGAACGAAGTTTGTGAACCTGTTTGCGAAGCATTGTACTACATACCTATGTCGCGTTAGGTATCACGGTGACGTATCAGTTCATTCGAAACGACTAGTGGCGTTCGACAAGGGTGTCCCATCTGTCCATTCCTGTCCAACTTCGTCATTGACTAGGTAATGGAGGATGCAATTGGTGGTCTCCAGAATGCAGGAGTCGAACTGGCAGGTGGAGGTAAGCTATGCAACTTAGATTACGCAGACGACGTTGTGTGCATTTTCGCGTCTGCGGACCATGCACAACGAGCACTGGATAGACTGTCGAGATCGGTTGCTCGGTTTGGCATGTGCTTCGTACCTTCAGATTGTAAAGTGCTGTGGCAGGACTGAACGACAGCAGCGCTGAACTTGATACCTGGATTGGACGAGGACTGACGCATTGTGGACCGTTTCACCTACCTTGGTAGCTGCGTGTCTAACGATGGTAGCCCGGGATTGGAGGTAAGTATGCGTATATCCAAGGCTCGGGCCGCTTAACGCCTGGATTGAAGCACTTGTTGGCGTCGGCCTGGGATATTTCACTGATTTTGAAAAGGTCGGTGGACTGGTGCGCTGTGCGTTCAAGTTCTGTTTGTACGGTTGCGAGAAATCGTGGAGTAATGCCTGTGGGTGAATGTTCGTCGGTTGGAGGTTTTTGTCGGCAAACGGATGTTTACGTAGTATGGCTAGGATTGGATGGAAGTGCCCGGGTGAGTATATAGACGATTTAGGAAAATCTGTATTGGGTGCCAACTTCCTGAGAACATGGCGTTGTTTCAGCAGTCATGAAAACTTCGTTAGACTAACGCTGGTTTGTGTCACGTGTTGCGTAATGACGAAACCACTCGTCTACGCCATATCGTCCATATTTTTTGTGTTCCCCTCCTAAGGAATGAGAAGAAAGCCAATGTGGAGGCCACAGCAGATGAACATGGCAACGTGGGGATGAGAAAATGTACAGCGACTACTTAGGTAAACGTAGGTGTCTCAACGCCTTCGTGGTTGGGGTTTTCGAACGAACTCAGTCGACTTGGCTGGCTGGAGACATTGAAAAGATATGCAGTGAACCGTGAACAGTGGCGATCGAGTGCTTGTATTCTTCTAATCGAATCAGAATGATTGAAAGAGTGTTTTTGTACCAGTTAGACTGTGTTCCGTGTGTCGGCTGCAGCATCTTTTCCCCCGCCTGTGTAGGTCACTCCCCTGTTTCCCGTTGGATATTCACTCTTTTTATATAACCATGTAACTCTGGGGAAAGGCAACGGTCAGTGAGGCCTGCCTTGCTGTTTAACGATGAACAAAGATGATGATGATGATGATTCGAACCTCTGATCTTTTTTCGAGATGATATACGTCTTTCCTATTTGAATGATCACAGTAGCCAGCTGCCGAGACCAAACCGGAGCGTAGGGTTGTATTAGGGCTAGACGGTAGGGCAACACCGCTGAATAGTGTTAACTATCGGTTAAAGAAGTGACCGGTGCTAAACATCACATTGTAATGAACATTTCAGATCACGAACCCCTTGTTCCATAGTCTGCTCCAAAAATTTGATTGATATTTTCATTTTAAAGGGCTGGGCTAAAATTATGTCCCACATAGAGGGAAGCATAATAGTCCAATTTTTCGTTGTCGGTCATGATAATCCACTACCGTAATACTCTCGTGAGTTACCACAATGACAATCACCAAGTGGGAAGCCTCGAAGTTCACGTATGTCAGAAGGCGAAACGTGAATTCATAAACCCTGAAAATCCTACTCCAGTCTACGATTCAGAGTACTGGTGGAAAAGATTAGGATGCTCACAGTTCATAAATGGAGATTATCCAAATGATGTGTACTAAGCAGAAACACTAGATAAGCAGAAGAATCCAGGTACTCACATGTTCAATTTGTTGCTTCAATAGATCGCGCCAGAAACAAGTGGTTTAGTGTGATACTGCCTCAGAAAACGCGACAAACAATTTCTGCTGCCTTATGAAAAACGGATAAAGAGGAAAACATGTTATGGATAGAAGACTTACGTCATCGATTCGGAACGCTTGTAGGAGATGCACATCTTTGAGAAATCGAGCAATCGGTAAGACATTGCTTCCAGTGTACATCAGAATGAAAAAAAATACCCCGGTCAAGTAGAGTCGAGGCAGGCAAGGATTTTGGTCCAACAACACATGCAACAAGGAGACGACACGCTCGACCAACGGGGGATCGAAAGTGAGTAGTAGCTAAATAGGGATCGAGGAAATTAAGACCAAAACGTTGCTGTCAAATTGTTAGTGAGTTCGCGCATAAGCAGCGAGAAATATGTCAAATCCGAGAGTAGGGAATTTATTTACACGATGACCGACTCTTAGCAGATAAAGATATACGGCGCAAGATAATGGGAGACGGTAATCGTCATTCTCTTCGTGTGAGAGACAACCCGACGAACGAAAGTAACAGCGCACTTCAGTGTAACACTTAGTAACAGTACCAATCAAATGAAGCGAGTGATCGTGTTGTCCATGCTGTGTATAATATCCGCAACATCAAAAAAAATTGGTCAAGAAATTTCGTTAAATCAAACTGAGGAAATGATAAGCCCTAGAAGCAAGGATCCATAAGTATCAGAGTTACAACAAATTGGACTTGGACTCTTGTCGCCATATATCACGCAGTTCAACAGATCGGATAAAGAAATGTGCCAACCACTGGGGCCAGTGACTTTTTGTTCGGTGAAATGTACAGAGTCAGCTAGCCACAGTTTGTGTGTACAACAGACCACCCGAAGTGGTGCTCCACGATCGCTTTCGCATCTCATTCAATGCGTCGATTACGCTCACTTCCAGTTCGATGATGCTTGACGGCAACGATCGGAACACAAATAGAGAACCACAAGGGTGAATTACATAAACAACCTAGGGCAAACACAGAGCTAACTTTTAGCAACAAAAAATTTGCCGACTAAAATGTGGGAATGAAAAGTACACATACGAGCAAATACGGTTTACTTGTTTTGGGCCCATGGCGTTTTACTTATTGCTTATGTAGGGGTAAGATGGGTTGGTCCACATGCATGATATCATCTTGATGGGAAAGAATAGGTATTTGACAGCCACAATGTCGGCGAGTTTCGAAATCATCATGTGGGCAATGATCGCTTTCTGTTCTATATGAGGGTTTCAATCGGGCAGCCAACGTCAAACTTCCCTCTGTGTGACAAAAAGTCATTGAAAATTTGACTGCTTAAAAAGAACCAAACTGAACTAGAGTGCTTAACTCTAGTGTATTCCACGGCCAACATGACTGACTTTAGGTCATACTTTATACAGACTTACCGTTTGTTTTAGAAAAAACGAACAACCGTTTCATAAGCAACATCATATCACAGAACAGGCGAACGCAGTTGTAACTAATGACACGCTCCGTCCAGGTGGACAATCATTTTTGTGATGAGCAATAGTTCTAATTTTAGAGTAAAAAGGATTAAGTTACAAAGCGCAAAGAGATTTACGTAGCGCAATAAGGACATCTGAACAAACGACGCAACTGAAATCACTCGGGTTTGAAGGTTACAAGCACAAACTTGTCGAACATTGTAGTTTAAAGACATTACGAGATTAGAGGACCAAGCTAATTGAATAGCGAACACCCACCTACAAACAATGAGTTTCATCATCATTAACAACATCAAGGATAGAAAGTGTGATCATAAACCATAAGCTAATCTCGTGGTTTTTCATCACGACCTATTGGGTATAAGTCAGTCTAATTTGCAGGCAAACTATAAGAGGACGACGGAATATAGATTTCGTTGTAACAAAACTACTGCTCACCTGGACAACATGATTAAGCAATGAGGAATCACTGATCACTCGTCTGGGTTTGGGAAGAGGTCGAACTACTCCACCGTGAGCGTCACGTGAAGAACAGCTATCACAAAGTTTTCGAAGCACCTCTACACACCGAATGGCCAATGTGGTGTAATCCAGTAGTGCTCCTTGACTGTAACCTAGCTGATCGACGAGACTACCTATACCCTCCGTACCTGTGACTGTTTCACTTCTACCTGGACCGACTGCTGGATTTTGCCGCTGAGATGAACCTATTGTCCTTGAGGCCGACGAACTGGATACCGCAGGCCCTCCATTTCCGCTGGGGTTCAGTAATTCTGGAATCGTCCATCGAAGTTGTACCACGCGGCGAGCAGGCACCCAACCTGACATGGCACGATTACTTGGTTTTTGTACTCCACTGGCCATGTTCGTCGTTCCATTGGATGTGCTCGTAACGGTATCACCATCTGCAACGGCGGTACTATTCGATGCAGGTTCACTCATTTCTTCATCATCTCCATCGTCCGCGAGGAATCCGTCCGGACGACAACGGGGTGTAGCGTCTAGACCTTGAGCGTAGACCGGTGTGTTACCAGTAATCTTCCCCGATATGATCATTTTGCGGAGCTGGCGGGATGTGAAGCACATGGTTCGTATGAATTTGAATAAAAAACAAACCGATCATTAAGCATCTGGTGTAAAAATAATGATTGATAACATATAGTCATGTTAGGTGAACAGTGGAAAATATATTAGACCATAAAATTACCATCTAAGCAATCTTAAGAGCGCTTCTCTAGGAGTTAAACTGTTGTAAACCATTACTAAAAAGTGCAATACTGACTACTTTAAACAAACAGAAGCGAATCTGAACGGGGTTTGATCACCAGATAGATTTTGAACTATCTGAATTGCATAAATGCTAAGAAAACGGTCAAGTTCAAAGATCAATCCGTAAGGTCAGCTGACCTAGCCCCGAGAGGTACACAAATAATTGACCTGATCGCTGTTCAATTGTTGTGCGGTTCATGACAAGTCGTTTGTTGCAGATTTTTCTATATCCAAACTAATGGGGTTCGTGACGCCCATTCTTGCGTTCCGATGAGCTTTTGCCTTTTAAACCAATCATTATGAGATTACCAACCAGGGAACCGAAAGCATCTATAATCTTATTTGAAATTCACTGTGATTGAGACAGCTGGTGTGATTCGTGTATTTAGTTCCAGAAGAGCCCAGAACGTCAGTACATTTTGTTTATCGTCGATATACAACTTCCTTCAAACAATGCTAATTAACATGACCAAATCACAAAAAGAACGGATCTCCAGTTTTCGAATTACATTGGCGAACGCTCGGCGCCCTCCACCGAGTTGACTGACTATTGATAATCGGTCTAGGAGTTGACGGAACCCTGATTTCATACCAACCACCGGCAGCGTACGAAACCCATGGCTGTATGCTCACCGGAGTCGAAGGTGAATGGGTGCACTGGACACCTAGGATGTCTAGAACCATCCAAAGAGCGCATGAACTGAACAGTCGGTTGTTCTGCTGCTTTGTGGGTTAGACTGTTTAGGTACAGATTCAGATAGGTTCCCCAAAGTCAACCCTCTACCTCAGCTTGGGCAACCGGTTAGTATAGAAATCACAGAAGGACGACGGATTCCGATGGATCTACGATGCCACAGAGACGGAAAACAGAAAAATTAGCATGTGTGGTGAGCTCTGCACATCGGTTTTTTCTCTTTCACGTTCAGTGTTTTCATCCTTCACCTTAGTTTCGATGACACACCACCCGTACACAGATTTGTGCAAAATAATGATAACTACGATAAAGCAACAAACATGGCCTCATAAGTACTGGTTTGGCTTACAGCTTGTGACTCACAATCCCCTGGAACGTTCAGTTTGGAAAAGGCTCGTTAGGACGGTGTCTAGAAGAATCAAACTCCACATTTTTGAGGCATTGCTTTATATAAATTAGCGAGGTTATCGTTTAAATTGATTGAGCAAATCAGGTGTAAGTTTGTGACAGAATCATTCAAGATAGTGGACGAAATCCGAAACCCAAGCACTTCCAACAAACAAGATATCATCTTATGTATATTTTCTATTCATGATGTAAAAAGGTATATGCCAGTGTTTCATCGCACCCAGAACCCACTAGTTGTCCCACACATTACTCCAAAATTTTTCGTGTACGAGGAATCCAAAATCCCGGTTTGATGGTGATATAAGCCGAAGAGTCGACGGGAAACCAGTTTGCACCAATTTCGGTTGACAGATTGATAGGATCCTCAGACTACGAGACAACAAGAACGGGCATAACATGCACATCTTAACGATCCTCATGTGTGCCATCTTAATCTTCATTCATAATAAATCACACAAGCTACGTACCTTAGAAACACCCACAGTAATGGTCATCTTATTCTCCATTCGCAATATAACATAAACTGAAGTCTGCTTTCCAAATTTCACAAGCGTAATTCTTAGGGAAAGATGGTGGATCCTTAATCAGGTCACTTGCGCAAACCAACAGGGAATGCAAAATACATCAAATTTAAAAGCCTTTGCCCAGGAAAGTGTAAAACATGTTGTGCGGTCAGTTACATTTCGACAGTTTGCACATGTTTGGCTCGGGCAATGGCGTGCAGCCTAATGCCAGTTCGCGAGAGCAAAGTCCGCGAACAGTAGGCCGGATTTCGTCTAAGTTGAGGTTAAACCGACTAGATTTTTACTCGTCGTCAGTCATTTGAGATATGCCACACATGCAGTCTTTCAGTGAGAGTAAGGCGGTGTCTCAAGTTCACAGAACCGTGTTCTGCCTTTAGTAAGCCGTGATGCGATCTGCCCCCCAATACCACCTCCAGCTGCAACCCTGCTCACAAGGCACTTAAAGCAATCGACTGGACTTTCCTTGCGGATCTCCGCCTCAGGAAAACCTACTGGAAGGGACAAAATGGCGAAGGAACTATGGCAACGGTTGATGCTAGAGGCCGTACGCTCAGTGTACAAGGCGTCGCACCTAATTTTAGATACCTAAACGGTCAGCTTCACAGATCGCTTCGATCATACCCAATGCTTTTCCTACCGGTGCCTCGAATGTGGTGAAACACCCTTCAGAGAACTAACCATATCGACAGCATGTTTCATCTCTAATTCACAATGAGACTGCCAGATTTCGCGATCTCTCTATAAGCTTGTGTTAAGTTTACGTCTTGTGTTGAACCTTACTTCACTCTGTTTGCTATCAGCCGCAATACACAGGCAACCATCGAGAAGCCTCATAGTGTTAGAAATTTAGGGTCACGACAAGATAGGTTAGGTTACAAGTCACAAAGTCAGCCGAATGCAAGACATCCTTGATAAGCGATAACTGCTTGTTGATGTCATTATGCAACGGCAAATCCTTTTTTTGGACTAACTGGTCGGACTACACTGATTATCGCAGCCTGACCGACACCAAATCATGCGTTTTGAGAACCCACGGAAGCGCAAGGATAGCTTAGTACAGACTAATGAGCACTGAAGTCGAGGGGTGCTCCAGTAGGAAAAACGATTTTGGAAATGGGCTCACCAGTGATAGTTATTAGCGATGTCGTCGATCTGGGTTCATGGGCGATTCGAATGGGATGGACGCCTGGTGGCACGCCTGCGGTCCGAACTTCTGCAGTTTATATTACTGAGGAATATGCGACCAACACATGGCACATTTTCCGAACAACAGGAATCGAGATCAAAGTGGACCTCTAAATGCGCCCCGTTCGGAAGTAGCCAAACTACTCTGGCAGCAATGTTTCCGCTTAAGTCACGATGTCATCTAGCTCCGGTGTGCGTAAGAGATCATGCACCCTTCGACAGAAAATCCCCATGATCGCATCTTAGCTGCAATCTGTGGATGTGGAATGACGACAAACCAAATGAATGCTTACTGTGCACCAATCTCAATTCTCACTCCGCATGCCTGATCATCAACCGGGATCCAATCAAGCAGTGCAGCCTTAGTACTCTCACCTAGGGAATAACGGAAAGCGTCAACAAAAAGAACAAGAACACTACAAAAACCGGGGTCCACGGTTAGTATATCTCCCAATCCCGATCTGAAATGAAAAAATCTCAGTATGAAGGGGTCCAGGAAACTGCTCCAGCAGAAAAGAGGCGGGGTGCACACACCTTAGAAGCAACACCTGGCTAAAGTACGAGGATGCGCAAGTAGAATCTTGGTGTTTAAGAGAAAAGATATAGAGGAATAACCATTGAATACTGTTGGATGGATACTATATATTTTGCACGAATCTGGATAAAGATTTAGCGTCGTCAGAGCCCGAGCAAAAGAAAAATAATACATGAAATAGAAAAAAGTTCGTGTCTGGTTCACCGAACACAACAGCCCTTTCAGAATACTCACACATGTCATCCTACGTCTTAATCATAGTTCCTCTGCGGCTTTACAGACTAAAGTGAACGATTATTTCAGGGAGAACTTTTCCAAGGTTTTGGTCGGAACATCTGACTTGCAATGCACCCGAGAGAAACATGGCTTCCACAGACCAGTGGAGACTGATGACCGGCAGTCTGGTTCAGTTCGCAGACATCTTATCAAGTCAGGTCAGGCAGCCAACATTCGTCGGGGGTTCCAGCAGAGCTGATGGTTGACAATTCAGTTCAAACGCATCTACTCGTGAGTAGCATCTCAAAGGGAGGTATGGATCTACGACCATCCCCCTACCCGCAACCTGAGGACGCTCTTTGTGCACACCAAAAACACTTCCTCATTTCTCTTCGTATGCGACTTATGTTGAGACAAAAAGATCGTAAAAATAACAATTGGTCGACAAATAAAGTGCCATTGAGCGTTGGAAGTCGTTGTGTACAAGAGACTACAAATAGGAAAAAGAACTAAGAGGAGAGAGACTGAAAAAACTTCTTGCATATTCCTAATGGGACCGTTATGAAACGCTTTGAAATAAATCTCAGGTAGATGAATAGCTGTGGAAATGTGCGCGTGCCATACAAATGCACCATAGGAAAGTAGTCATAATGATATATTTACAAATTTGGAGAAACCCGAAATCTGGACTGTCAGACAAACGACTCTGAAGAGGGACTGAAAAACGAGATATCGAATTCCAAAATCAGAAACTAGAAATCTGGCAGTGACGTCTGATTCATTAACGTATGGAAAAGTGTATCTCACCTCATTGAAACTGACCGGACCAAGGATCTTAGAAACTGGCTTCGTCGTGAATCCAGTCGACGACGCTGACATGCTGTTCGGATCTGCCGCATACCACCACCATTCTCGTTGGGTGTTTGCACCACCCTCGTTGGCATCTTGCGAGGCACTAGCCTTGATCACGTTCGACTGAAGTGGTACAGCCGCCCGAGTGGTGTGAAGATGAGCCAAACAAGCTAAATCAACCAAAACCCGGACGCCGTCCGCCTCGATTAAAGCGTCGACATTATACTTGATGGAAACAAATTATTGGAAGAATAGTTGTATTGACATAAGAGCCAAAGCACAAATATCAATTTAGCTTGCGCGTTTCTCTGGATGACACAAGTTGTGCTGTTCATGAACACCACTTGGTGATTGTGGATTTCAGAAATAAATAGGAAAACTTCACATTCTTTCCAGTATGTAAACAGTGTCTACAAAAATGAAATTCATTTTTTACCTAGCATTTAGAACGGTCAGATAATGTTATCCGTGCGGATAAAACATTTCTGATTTGATGCAAAGGCATTTAGAGATTCGAAAAAAGCACTCAGTCAACGACAAAGCCAAACTGTGCGACCTGCAAATACTCAGTGAACAGTCAACGTGAGATGTGGAACAGGTTTCATATGATTATTGACATTACATGAAAACCATACAAATAGTACAGAGATTTACCTTATTCAACATAAGCTTGTTCAGAAGCAGTAATAGACAATCCCTCTCCGGAGCTGAAGCCGTTCGATCAAGCAGATAGACGAGCAGTGGAATATCTGAAACTGGTCCGATTTCTTGATAGCATCGGCCATAGACCACAGCCATTGCATGTAAACAGAGACAACGCATGGCAAGACGATGCGCTCGCAACTGACTGTCTCGTGTACCACGAGTGGCACTGTTCGGCTGTTTGTTTGAGCCGAGAGCAGGGCCCGATGCGATATATTGTAAGTACCGCCGGAAAAGTTCGTTGAAGAACTGTTTGCTGGTCATAATCGGATGAAAAAGAATTCCAATGGTAAAAAGACGTGCATATCGGGGAACGGAGGGAGAATCGTTTGATAGAAACACTAACGTCCCAAGGCAGTGTGAAACAATCGTGAAATCCTTTTCCGACAACAATAACGTAAACAGAAAATTCTTTTAAGCGACGCAATCTAGGAGTCAGGATCGTGTTATGCAGTTTGCTAGTTGTGTTCAGAGATACTCGGATTTCGGCGTCGGACACAAGAGTAAAGATCTCGAAAGCAACGAAAACTGATTCTTTGTAGTGCATATCAAAGCCTTTAACGCCTCTGATATATTTGACAGTTATATCCTCAACTTTTCACAGCACGCCTGGTGCAATCTGCACACACACACACACACACACACACGTCCACACAGCGAGATAGAGAAAGTGACATATGGTGGTGTACACAGGGACACCTCCGCTTTTGAACTAACGAGGACAGTCCAACTAATGAGTGGAACGCCTATAAGTTGGAATTCCAACCTGCCGAAACTAGTAACTGAATGTGACTACAAAGTGTTTCTAAGTGGTTACTATTACCATAAAAAGCAAGGTACTAGTTGAAAAGTTGCAGAAAAATTAAAAATTAATACCAAACACCAAAACAGCGAACTATAAGAAAGTCAGACAATCGTTGTTATCATTGAGAACGGCTGACCGTAGCCCATAATATTTAGTAGCTGATATCCGTAAGAACTGAAGTGTTTTGAAATAATTCGCTTTGCAGTCGATTGCAAAAGATTGTAATCGAGAAAAGCAAGACATTCTTTTAAAGCGAAATATCATGAAAAGTAAGTACTCTCGAACCAGAACAAGCAAATATGGGCTGATCAACATAGCATTCGCAGTTCATTTGCACAGCCTACACATCAACACTTCATCTCTCGTGCTGCGCATCAGTACACACCACTGATATGAACAGCCGAAGTTCATCTCACGAACCGACCAATCACTGACCTCATCGATCTGACCTTTACCGTTTCTACGCTTACTCGATGACTTGGCAGCAGTGCATGAATCCGTGGGGATCGGAAACCACAATCAACACATTCCGCCCTACCCAATACAATCGGGAATCGAGTCGTCTCGTAAAAGAATGAACGATCCTCCTCCAGTAAACCGTTGCAAAATTGTAACGATCACATGAAAATGTCCAACTGTTAGGCTAACGTGGATATAAGTGAAAACAAGCTGAAAATCTAAAATATTTACATTAGTGACCGGTAGAACCGCTATTTTCGGTCACCGAGGCAATTGTATTTTGCGATTATTTTGGCATAAGAACAATCGTTAGACGCAGACTATGTGTGATAATCGTCAGAAATCGAGAAAGAAAGAAACGCTTACCTGTCTCGGATTCGTGAAAGACCAACTGCATGATTCTCAGCGCTCGCGGTATCAGTTGGAATTGTGGCGTCTTCACCCTGAACTCGCTTGTCCTCCTCTAGCAACAATCGCAGATAATAGTTACCCACGCGCGGTTCACTCGCCAGACTAGGATGCTCCACTTTGAATTCACTGTGATTCCACGAGACCAAGCTAGCCTAAGGAAGTGTAGCCAGTAAGAGGATGACGATAGAAGATTTGAAAACTTGTAATAAAAAACATAACAGACATCTACAAGGGGTCGTGTAACCATAACAATAAAAGTTAAGCAGTAACAGACAACCAACGAGTTAAATCCGTTCTACATTGTTATGCCGACGACAGGATAAGATTAATGATGAAAGAGGTTATGAACTAGACTAGTAAAAGTTATCAAGTTTCCTTAAATCGACGAAACCCGGAAGAGTAGTCGTGTAAAATTACCGGCAGGTGCTGAATGCTGTCCTAAACATTAAATGACCAAACCTCAATTTCACACCTATAAGCTATATGCAATGAAATATCGCTTTCAGGATGACAAAATAATGTTTATTGGGAATAATATGGTCATTAGGTTGATATATCCAATGAAGTATCATCACTAATGCATCTAAAGGATAACTCGTGACACCACCACTACTGATCGAACTTCACGTCCATTAGCTTGTGACCACCTAAATCGCCACTCGTCTGAACAGTCAGGGCCCTATGCAGATCTTAAGATTTTCATGGTAACAAATAATTCGTCCGCTTCCCGTGACCATAGACAACGTCCATACACAAAGACTCAAACAGATAAAAGTGACAATATGCAAAAACGTCTTTTGATATTTTTCCGCCGAAGAATACTCCATGGGAAGTTAGCAAACAATATTAACGAGAGCACTGGAGAAAAAGATTCCATATATTCAATGAACTACTACTAAACAATAGGTTACTATGGTAATCAAGCATAAAACAACTGTATAGTGCTTCCTTGGTTTCTTAATGGTGAGTTGATTGATAATATTACGTGGTGAATTACATCATGAAAATCAAATTCTTATCATTTCTCAGGTGAACTACTAGCAGGCAAAAAAGCTTTTCTTGGTTTGTGACAACTACAGAATTCAGCAGACAATGTGCTGAACTTTTCAACTGTTTATCGAGACCCAACATTCCAAAACGAACGATCAAAGATGTTGACGTATGAGATTATTCCATAAGCAAATATTTTCATCCACATACATATGTATAAATACGGTAGTATCAAAGAAACGGTCCGACTAGGCCAACCTTACTTGAACTATCAAGCGATCCGCTTGGGTTCTAGAGGGACTTCCGGGAGCAGCAGGGGGTTCTGAGATTGCCGCTAAGCGAGCAGGAGGAGAGTTGGAACCATTCACAGTGGGAAAATCTGTGCGCGATTCAACGGGTGTGCTAGGTGCACTCTGCGATGGCATTGTAGAACTAACATGAGTTGTCACTGATTCTTCGCGATCACGCATAGCTGAGTTCAAACCGTGATCCTCGTTTTCGAGTATACTTTGCGAGAAATAATCTCGTTCACGATGAAATTGTTGCAATTCTTTTTCCATTGCCTCCCGCAACTCGTTTCTGGTCTGGAAAACGAAACGACTAATTTTAATGACCGAAACAGGAAGATGGTAGATATTCGGTTGTGATGATGAGCTGGGCAAAAAAGAGCAAGTCATATTGTCACCCGACTAAAAAACAATACATTCTGTTATACTATATTATAAATACAATATTACCTATTAATATGGTAAACAGCTTAGTAAACGGACCGTTAAACCCAACACAATAAAGGGGGAAGAACGCGGACCACAAGCGCGCTAACGTGTTTAAGTGGAGACTTAGCATGATAAACCTATCCTGTGCCTAATTCAACACCAAAATGTGAAGACAGCAGCGTCCGTCAGATCGATTGTGTGAACCAGTCGATATTTGCAGAGAACATCTCGGGCATAAACCACATTCTGAAGTGAATAGATAACGTAAACATTGAGAAAATAAACCATGACAAATGCTTAGGTAGATAACAAGACGTTTTAGGTTCATGGCCACAAGTCAAGATAATACTCGGAACAGTACAAAACCATCGATTACGACAGACAAGCGATAATGGGGAACTGGAGGATGTGAGGAGGCACACATGCGACGAACTTCAGTTTATAATGTTTTCCTTTGTCTTACCTTGGTTAATTTATTCTTCGTAATGAATCCAATTACAAATGAGCTGGACACAAAATTGTGTTGTATTATATACAGGTGTTGCCGAAACTCATGCAACAAGCGTCATATGAATACTCAAGCTTCAGTAAGCAACAACATAACAAACAAATACTTGAATTTGTAGTTCTTTTATTCATCCAGAACTGGCGATCCCTCTCACAAAAATCCTCGAGTTTTAGTGCTATCTAGCAAGCAAATTGGGTTAGAAATTTAGTCGATACATCGTTTTTGCCAACATATGCATATCTCAACCTTGACGCATTACGAGTCCGCTGGAGAGAACAAAGTGGGATTTTTGCTCAACAATTTGGTGCATATATTGCTAGAAATCCAGCACCAATAAACGATGGACCTGACACTAACCTTCAGAAATTTTTCGGTCATTTCGATGTGACATCCGGCCATTCCAGAATGAATTTATTACTCTATATTCCAAGATGCTTCAGAATTTTTGTGCCAGTATCCATCGCTTAGGAACCTCATTGGATCATCACGTCAGAGCACGAAACATTTTGTGTACGTTTCAAGTAACATCGCGAGGTCTTGAAACTAAGGCATCAGCGAGAAATGTCAACCCGTCTGACTCTGTACTGTTCCAATCCCCGGACCCTTCGTCACACACACCTTGTCCAGTTATAAACGACGGTTCCGAAGATGCACCCCAGTTATCACAGCTTTCCTCACCCCACGCTGAGCCAGATTATCAAAGACAGGCACGCGTACTCGTGCCGCATTCGTTGCTCACTGGCAAATGAACACACTCGAGTTTGCACTAGGATGATCGTGGTCTATCCCACTGTCATTGACCCATACAGAACCGCACGCACCGGTCTGTGGACCACTGAAAGACGCTTACGTTCAACGGAACCTCCCTCAAATAATACGGTTATCAGTCTATTCACAGTGGATGGCGCAGGTCTTTTTCTCAGGATGCAACCGTCCAAATTCATCATATACGACTGACAAACTGCGTTCAACAACACCAATATATCTTATTATTATTCAACTTTGGGTCCAAAGCGAAGATCGTCTGAAGATGAAATGACCGACCCGTGTGTCGTAATAAACAGTGAGATGAACACCGTTTGTTATCCATTTGCTTAGGGTTTGCAGGACAACCTGACACATGGATGTCCTCAACTCATCTTGCCTCGTTCGTTTGCATCCCGATTTTGTCAAGAACCTATGCATGGATCTGTGAGTGGCCCTGATGATCACAGATAGGCTTAGCTCATTTGCCTGGTCAAGTGAAAACCGAAGTCGTAAATCACTCAGATATCTCGGATTCAACTAGGCGCCGCTAAGCAGCACCTGACAACGCAACTCTGACTGAGCCGTGAACTGTCGCATCCGTATGTTGCGAGCAGGCAAAGTCAGCGTCCGTGCATCTTTACGTTGCTTTGATTCGCGGGAGGGGGGGGGGGACCGGAAATCATACACCTGAAAACTTTGACGATGTGGAATCACAATCTCAATGGGTTAGACTATCGACGGGAGCGACAGCATATCGCTGTCTACTTGTAACCGAAAAATTTGGTGGCCCGGCTTCCATGAAGTATGACGAAAGGCATAACTGAAAATAAGAGGATACTGCTAATAAAAAACGAGAATTTAATATGATAACGTGAATCAATTTCGTTAACAAAATGGTGAAAATAATCCGTTGGATTTGGTTGATTCGCACATATACACATATATAAGGACGGTTTTACAGTTCACGGAGGAAGGGAATCCGGAAGAATTGGTGAACAGTTCAGAACATGACAGCTGGGACTGTAAACTGAACGCCAAATAAAACTGTTGAATACAGTGTTTTGCGTTCGTTTAGAAGTTCACAACATTGGTCAGACTACATAGCATGGGCGAATAAAGTGAAAGGTAATTGTCGAATGAACCAAGCGACTGTTAACCCAGAAGAGGTCAGGTGATCCAACCCCAATCCACTCCTCCACCCCTGTGTGATGGATCCTAGTAGCTACCGCGCACGTTCCTAACATTATCAAAAAGGCAGTAAGTTAGTTTTCGATGATGCTAGCAAAATTCCGCTTTTTACTTCGGCTCCTTCTGCACGACCTGCTACTTCCGACCGTGTTTTTCAAGCAAACGGGAATTAACAGCTGCACTGTATGCCATTAGCAGAAGATAGAGTTAAAACTATGGACAGCTGACAGCTTCAAGTGGCGATCGAAAGAACGAATCCGTCTCGAAGCTTGTTCAGTTTGACATTTGATGATGTGGAGCATGAGCGAATTGGTACGGGACGGAACTATGGTGAATCACGCTAAATTTTGTGATTATAATATCGAACCCACTAGATGTTCCAATTTTCATGATCACCTATGAGTGTAGCATCAAGGCCCAGTAATTTACGCGGTGTACTTTGCATTTAAAGACTTAAACGGAATTGCAGTCTAACACTACTAGGTAATCATCGTAAAAGCTCGCATGACAGTAAAAGTAGAAGGTCAAGCAACGCGCATTGAAATCGTGAATGAGAAGGACATTCCCCACCCCACCCCCAACCCCCGAGAAGAAAGTAGTACATACCCGCAAATTCCAAACAAGATCCGGTTTAGAATGATCCTGATCAAACTGATAGAAGAAATAACGCCAGTTCACTAAGGCCCGCTTCTCATCCTTGTCCCGCAGGGACTGGAGCTGGTGACGCGGCAAGCGAAGCACAACCGGGCGTTCCTCGAGCTCACGTGTCATATTAGGCTGAACGAGATAACAAAGAAATGAGAACACCCATAAAAATGTGCCGGATGAGCAAGAGTAGGGACCAGTAAAAATGATTTGCGTTGAATTAACGAAGAAGCCGATTGAAATAAAACAAGAATAGAAAAAAAACTTCCAACGTAAAAACTTGCACTGATGAACTAAGTGTCTTGGCAACAATTTACTCACGAGTTTCGTGATCCATTTCCATCCATGATACCTGGTACGGCTGGTCTTAAAGGAATTGATTGTATATAACATTGCATAAAGTACCGAAAATATGGGCGCAAGCACATATTTTCCATAAGTTGGGGTTTGAACGCTACTTGTCATTCTTTTGTTGAGCGACGTCTAACGGGGGAGATGAATTTTGTGTGAGTTTTCAAATGAAGGCTTTACTAATGACTTTATTAATTAGTTTTAGTTTCACAGCCACCAACCTTGTATATATGTGGTGCGATATTGAGCGCTATCTCACAGAACCGAATAATAAAAACCGACATGGGCGAAGAAAAGTGAAAGAACAAATTCAAATGCTGTCAAATGACACCTTATGGACCGGTCGCACGATACAGGCCCATGAACTAAAGCTCATCGGATTCCCTGAAGTTCACAAACGGCCACCAGAAGCGAAAGCGACACTATTCGCATTCAATGACGAAAGAGGCTGATTCGAAACTTGGGCAGAGACCATGAAAATTGGTGGTCCAAGCATACGATTGAAATGGAATGTCTTGCCATCGTCAAAGATAGAAAACTTTCTCAAATTAACCGATCCTCAACAAACACGAAGCTTGGAGTAAGCGAGACAATCTCTGACGTAAACGGCCAATCAATCAAATCATCAGCTTTCACGGCATGCAGAGCGTTCAGAGGAACAATATGATTGATCTTTGGCGCCGGCGTTCCCATAGAATAAGTGGTCAATAGCGTTTAACATTTCATGGGTGATCTGCACTGCCTCGCTCACCAGAGAAGTTGATCGTGCACTCCACTTCCTGAAGTGCCATTAGGCTTTGATCCCGACAAACTTTAACCGACCCTCCCCAAAAACGGCGTTACGCTCCTTCCCAAAGCGCCCACCAGGTTGTCCTCCGAGATGCAATTCCACGAATCCATTCAACATATGAAATTCTGTATCCACCAGTCTTGGATACAAAAAAACATCAGTTCTAATCACCAAAACATAAGCCTGATCTCAGTCGCATCGCAGCTTTTATTCTTAGTTATCCCTTAACGACTGTCACCAGTGCGTGTATAACAGGCAAGTTTTCGAGTCAACCGCGGGGGAATTGGCGGTATTTTTTATTTTTGAATCCCGTCACATATATAGCAGACCAACAACAAATAAGTTTTTGAGTATCTGGAAGGTTTCTGATTTCCTTGATATAACGGCCCCCCAGAACTGCTCCGCTAGACAGTGTTTGATAAGCATATGAAGATCATCTAAGAGCCAAACCATTGCACATCAGGCTGAGTACAAGTATATACCTCGTCGTTACCTTGCTATCCATTCGGAAGTGGCGTACGCCAATGTTGACTATTCTTATTCCTCTTACCAGATTTTGAGATCGATAACATCCTAAGAGGAGGATGAGAAAATGAAACGAACAAAGGCATTGAGCTCATGTCTAGCAAAACTTTCAAACTTCGGATATGCAGACGACATCGGACTGAAATGTGATAATGTTACCGTGGCATGGTGCGTCTCAGACAGACTCGTGTCGCCCGCATCGCTGTAGTGAATAGTTTCACCATTCAACGGTGAAATGCTCCTCAAACACCGGCAAGCGTCCAGTCCTACATTCAGCCTTGATGTTTAGAAGTTAGGAATCTCCAAAAGGTCTGTCTATTTTGGAAGCTGCATAGCGATTGATAGGAGGACAAAAGACGAGATAGACAACAGAGCATCTAAGGCTTCAGTGACGCTCTGAAATTAGCATCATCCATTGGGATGGTGTGATATCATTCTGCTGAACACAATGCTAAACATGCTTGTGGGACCCGGTCTATCCTAGAGGCTGTCTGTCTTCGATCGCTGATAGCAACGACTTTGGTGTTGTCCTGGTTTGCTAAGCCCGAAAATGGCTGAAAAAGGAAGCGCATAGTTCGAGCTAGAAATTAAAACTGGTTAATTGAATTTTAACGAAAACCTTGAGTTGGTTGGTTCCTCAAGCGCACACGGCTTTGGGCATCAAGATACAGAACACAGTTGATAGCAAACGTTGTCGGATATGGCTCTAAGTCGTGTTCAACAGCGGTTGCGCAGCAACAAACTGTCCTCGAACGTCGGAGAGACGTATTACACCATTCACTACATTTATCTTTGTGCAGCACAACACATCATGACTTTCCATCTAACTATCAATGAGCGAATATATATAATATATATATATGCATTATATATATATATATATAGCAAGCTTTTGCAGGACTTCGCGGGGAATGAAAAGCTCCGCAGAACAAAATGTTCATTTATAACAACCACTCATGGCGGTATCGGATCACGTGAAGGCCCAGTAAATATTGTATAAGCAAGTCAGATGATAATGCACCTCTGCTTATATCATCAATGTGATCGCTTAGATGAAGAAGTTACCTTGCATCCTCAAAGTGACGAAAGCTCTGGACATATCGTAAGCTGGCACCACGAAGAGATTCATCGAGAAATATTCGGGCAAACTAAATGAATCACAATAACAAACTTTCAGTTTCGTTCACAGGACGCATGAAAAGAACAAAATGGTAACCAGTTAATAATGAATGTTGATAAGACGTGATGAATGTAGGAAATAATGAAGATCTAACAACCATACTGGCTCGTCCGACTAGAGGATAGGATAGTTTCCTTTGGGATTTCTCTCTCAAGACGAAAACATTACTGTCAGTTGTCTTTTGTCATAGGATCGCGTTGAAATTACACGGCAAATCTAGCAAGTGAGCGTATTGGGATTAGTTGATCAAGCTTCTATGAGCAAACTGCCTTTCATGTCAGATCGTCATGCCGGGAATCGAGATCAAAGCGCTCCGAAAACTCCCGGTAAATCGACGGCACCGATCAACGGGTGGAGTGAAAAAGCCACTCAGTGATAGCGTTGCTGAATTGTCAGCTATCCTAAAGATTCTGATCAATGCTTGTTCGTGGGCACCTGGCCTGTTGTATAAACAGGCTAATAAACTAATATTAACCAAATGAAACAGATGTTTTATTCCAGATCTAAGCGAAACGATCACAGCAATATTCAATACTGACGTTAACGAAGATGATACACCTGGTACACCTGGTACATCCCATATTCAATATGTTTCGGAAGGGTCAAAATCGAAACAAGCAAAGAAACACGAGTGGAATTTCTAAAGTATCTCAGCCAAAATGGTGAAGCATGAGCGGTGCTACAGCATGGATGACCGTTAACCATGTGGAATATGTTAAGTAGAAAAACAATCACAATCAAATAGTGCATGCATTATGATAAAACAGTACCTTGCGAGGCGGTAATCCCACACGGAGTCGCCAATGTGTGAGAAGAGTATCAATTTTTGCTTCAACCTGATAAAGTACAGTCTGTTTGCGTTGCTCTATCCGTTCCATGTGATCCTGTGGAGAAAACACCAAAAATTATGCAATTGAATCGGTTTCATGTACATCACCGGAACTCGACAAAAACGAAATGTTGATTCACCTGTGCCAGTTTCAGATTATCTCGATTCGGCAAGTGGTCCACGAACTGCACCGGAGGTTCACAGTCAGATTCAAGATAAGCCAACAAACCAAGAGGCTGAAAAGTCCGAAAAGTCATGAATGAGTTCGAGTTCTGGCGTTTAATGATAACGACCGAAAAACAACGATTCTATCAACTAGATTTCGGCGGCACCAACACTCAGCTGCTAGCCACCAAGGCCGAATGTGTCAAAAATCACTCTGGCATGTACGATTCAGTTAGGATTACCGTCGCTAGTTGTCAATATTTTTATTACAAGTGTGGAACGATATACCCCAAAATCACTAAGAATCACAATATTATCAAACCGATAAACATACTGGAGATTGAAGTGACACAAGTCATGTAACCAAGGGTATCTTAGGTTGGAAGACCTCCAAATCGTCTTACTGCCTTGCAGGCTAGATAGTATGGTCAAAGGGTCCGGATAGGGTTGCTTAAATCAGCTCTCTGGCGCGCTTTGAATGTCTGTGGAGTATCAAACCCACAGAGAACCATGGAGCTCTATGGATAACCCACGGTGAGGAGATGGGAATTGGAAGGGTTAGCATTTGTGATGAACTCTGTAGTTTTTTATACTCCCTTATTTCATCCTCGATTTCCCCGCCTTCGCCATGGCTCTCACGACACAATCTGAAAACAGATCTATGTCATACATAGATGAATGACATGTTTCGATTAGGGAGGAGCGTAACACCAACCATCGCTTAAGTTCAGTAACCACAGGAAAGGCGAAGTCACTACAATGTGATAGGTCAGTACGGTAAACTGGCAGGCAGGATGCCGAGATAAGGAATACTACTATCAACCTGAGGTATCTGGATCCTCAGAAGCAACACTTCGGTCAGTTCATACATTCCGAGATAGGATAATTGTTAACTCCGGGGATATATAAGAAACTAGTAACAGATAACGATGAAAAGCAAACATTTTTCAACGGCCAAAGAGATATCCTGATGATCCACAACAGGGAACTTGTCAGCACTGAAAAATGAAATTAAACACTAAATACATACCTAAACGTCTTAACATCATACAATTCACCGTTTATCCACGGATGGGATCAGACAAACGGTAACAAAAGATCAACTGTTGGATGAGCGATCACAAATGGACTATTAGGTCAAGCTGAAAAAGCAACCAACGATTATCAAACAACTGCAAGAGGCTAATAGGTTATTTAGACAAAATGATATTAATTAAAAAAAATGAAAATTAAGGAGCAATAAGAGAACAATGTAACCGGAATGGGGATGTGCAGAACAAAGAGAGGGGGAGAGGGAGAACGTACAAACATGCGTCTGAGCAGATCCTGTGCATCGGCGTTGTCCTCGGTCCACAAGGTGATTAACTGACGACTGAGCTGCCTGACAGCGGAAGCGAAAAAGTAGACAAGATTGTCTATTATGAACCATAAGTCATGTGCGAAGGTCATTCTATGTTGCGTCTAGACTTACCATTTTGATAAACACACACTTCGATTATGTCCTCTATTTCCAGCTGTATGCGTAGTTGATTAGTCGATGAAAGCGAACCCAACGGCTCGCTGTCTTCTAATTTACTCTGGTGTGTGATTGCTGGCTCCTGACACCATCAACCAGCTATTGGGATACAAGTCAATACGAATCGATGAAGTAAAGACGGAAGCATGCTAAGCTTCCCCTAAGGTGAAATCACTGACATCATGGACAACTTGATGCAACGCCTAAGCCGCATATCTTAATGTCGTTAGGAGAACCTGTGGGTTGCTGATGAGTAACTGTAGAAATAACTGTCAATGATGCAGCGCGCCCTTTGACTGGCTGTGCCGCAATAGTCGTCTTATTTCGTTGTTTTGTTGTCGGATATTTGGTTTCATTAAGTTCTCGGTTCGCCGCTACAATGGCTCAAAATTACTTTTGTTCAAAAACCGTGTCGTTTCTCAACATATATTGAGGTCCCGTATTTCTGCACCTCAACGAGCTTCTAATCGATCTAAAAGAGGAACTCGTGCTGGCTGGCAGGCAGCTCTCAAATGCACCCTTCCGACCAAGATGCCAATTCTGGTACTGTTGAGTATCACTATCCGCTCTCTGTTTACGAAAACGTCGGAGCTGTCCCTCACACTTCAATCACCGATCCATGTTCACAAGTGTGTCGTCTGCATACAAGAATCGTAGCTGAACCCGGATATCGCTGATTTATTGGCGTCAACAGACAGCTTCAGACTCCATCGGCAGGACAGTTTCGGACAAGAAGACTGGAGGCAGTGTGACAACATACATAAAATCCTTCTGGTCTGGCAAGTCCGAAGTTGTTTGTACGTACTCGCTCAGCGGAACTGACTGTCTCGTGACCCAGTGTCATCCTAGATTTTCTCGATATACCAGTACAATCATAATGAACTTATATATTGCCCCTTTTAGCTCGCAACACAATATCACACCTTTTTTCGACTCTTTCCTAGTATTTATTGTTCCTCATCTTGCGGATAGTCTGCATATTACTATAGGTGATTTCAACCGTGTATCTACCCCACCATTGGCTGTTTGATTTGACTGATCTCTTCGTTCCTCTCATCAGAGGCGATTCCAATTTAGAAAGAATTACTACCAATCACTCCGATTTATTGTCCCCAAAACTGTGTGCTCCAATTTCAAGTAACGATCATTATTTGCTTCTCTTAAGGCCCAAAGATATATACTCTGGGTCAGCTCTCCATTCTTTCGGGTGGACAAATAGAAACCAAGTTCGCCTCCGTACCCTTTCACAAAACAGCTTTATTCTTTCTCAAAAATCCCCTTCACGCGTATCTGCCTGTTTCTCTTTTGAACCGCTGCTCAATGACAATGTCAAACGTTTCACAGAGACGGCCAACGCAATCTTTGATATTTGCTGCACCTCAGAAACACAATTTGCCTCAAATGGCCGTATCTCCACCCAGATACTGAAATCTCTAGAAGATACACGGAGCACTTCTACAAATCTCGTAACAACTCAAGCGTGCAAAACGTTTCCAGCCTAATAAAAGCCGAAATCCAAAGTATCGACTTGAAATTCGCCATCCAAATCCTGAGTGGTAACAGCAATCAATTCATATGGCAAGGTATTCGACTGTTGTGTGGGAAAAAGAAACATGCGTTTTACTCTGCGGATGTCGACCGCTCTTTTAAGGGATGGTGCTGTGGCTCTCAATAATACATTTACTTCTCTAATTAACTCGTCATCAATCTCTCCTTCCATCCCTAAATCTAACAGTTCTACTGCCTGGCAAAACATTTTCGCCCATCGCCTTAACGTCTTCCGATCTTAAACTGACGAAGCGCGCTATACTTAAGCGCCTGCGTTCTTTTATGTATCCTCCTGACGACCCTTTTCAGTTTGCCTATGAATCTAACAGGTCCACTTTGGACGCTACCGTCTCCCTCATTCATCACATTTGTGAACTCTTAAATGCATCAGTGAAATCTGTGCGTTGCGCCTTCCTGGACTATCCGTCGGCATTTGACTCAGTTCCACGGTCTCTTCTACTTCACAAACTGGAAACATTTGGTTGTCCCAAACCTTTATTAGCATGTCCGTCTGATTACTTTACTAACCGAACCCAATGCACACGAATGGACGATAAAGTTTCAAAACCGTTGGTTAGCAACTCAGGAGTGCTTCAGGGCGCTGTTCTTTCACTGGTTTTTTTCTCAACTTACATCAGCGACTTATCTACTAGCTCCCCTTTTCATCTGTCTAAGTATGCTGATGATGTTACACTCTCTAAGGCCGTTTTGAACAACGATGATTTTCAAAGTTTTCCCAACAACCTATCTTCTATTTATGATTTCTCTGCACGAGATGGTTTAAATCTCAACACATCTAAATCTCTCGAATGCCTGTTCTCTTTCTCTCTCTCGGTCAGCCTACCCATCCGAAACGTCATCAGTCAACTCGAAAACTCTTACCAGGGTTGATTCGGTGAAATACCCGGGAGTTACTATTAATACAAATCCGAAGTGGACTACTCACATTTCTACTTGTGTAAAAAATCTCCGGCGGTTGTCATTTCAGATCAGGAAGCTTCGGCACTACGAGGTGAAATAAAGCACCATCTTCCGATTTGTATACTAATGTGTTTTTCCAATCCTTCTTCCAGGTTTGCTCAAAAAGGACTAAAATTCTTCGCTGAGGCTATCAATAATTAGCCATGTGTCCTTCATACCGCTAACTGAATCGTCCCTTATTCTATGTGATCAACACTTATCGGCATGTGAGAAATTTGCTAACAAAATTCCTCCTGATTCCACGCTTCCTCTGCACATCGATCTTTCGAAGTGCCGTTCTCATATTTCGACACGACCCACTTTCCGTTCCATACCAATTAGAATCAATATCTGTAGGAACTCCACTGTCCCATATTCAGCACGAATATCGAAAAATCATGACCGGGTTTCAGCCGAATTTCTGAGCAACATATCATAATGTGCTGTGATCATTCCTCGATGAGTTTTTACATTTTTTCACGAGGTGGTGAGTGTATCATTTTATTTATTTTTTTCCTATTTTATTTTTGCCTCTATACTTTTTGACTGAAATGCGACATTATCTATTGTACGCCAAAGTCTATACAATACAATAAAATCAGGTCGATGGCATTTTTGTTTAATCCGATTATCAAAACATGACGGGGAGATCCCAACCGAACAAAAGAATAATGTTCTATTAACCAAGCAGCAAAAAAACCGAATCGTTTCTTCATCAAACCTCACAAGGGCATGTTAATTCTAAAACAAACCCAAATCAGCGAATTGACTCCAGCTTTTTCACATTAAAGATAGCGAACAACTTCTGTTGAGACTTTCTTCCTCTCAGAGATGCGGTAGCATCTTCATGATGAACAAAAGATGTATCTGTCGATAAAATGACGTCGCTTTGTTTCTGGCGTACTGATAACACCGAAAATGCGAAATACCACGTAAGATATTGAAGTTAATACAAATCAGATTACTTAATAAGTTAATTAAGTCGGCACCAATAACAACTTCAGGGGCTATAAGAAGCCATAACAAACATCAAAAATGAGTCTGAGTAGCGCAACGTCGCAGTAAAACTATTGTGCTTTGATCCGATACTACTACATCGTTAGATAGGCAGGTGCAGTCGGCCGCAGTAAGCAAGGTGCCTGGGAGACAAGAGACAACAAATGACATCAGACTGCACTGTTTAATCGGAAGACAATGAATCTGGCGCAACCGATGCTAACTGATCAGCGTATGAAGCATAGTAATGTACAAGTCGTTACTGTGTCCGATCCACTAAGGTCGAGTGTGACTCATCGTCAAAGGCCTCATGGGTGTGAGGCTACCATACCGCAAGCTGATATGGCTACGAAGCTTATCTATTACAATTTACTTAGGGTTATATATATGCTAACAATCAAATTGATCAAATTGAGCTAATCTACCGAAGTTAACTTGATCAGGAGGATAAATATGATTTGCGACGGAGAGTCTGACTTAAAGTGAGTGAAAATACACGGACCCACTTTTGTACTAACCTGATAGCCAAACTGCGTGTGTCCTTGCCTTGGGTGAAGCAGGCGATTAACAAGTGGTGGAATAGAGCACCTTCAGTCAACGCTAAACAACGCATCTCACGGGCGACCTGTTCACCGCCTTCTTCAATCAGAGCACGCATGACCATACCAGCACCGCGAACGATAGCCAGACTTGGATGCTACGAAGTGCATGCAAACCAATAGAGATGAGGAGCGGGAACGGCAAATCAGTACTGTTGCTTAGACTTACTCCTAATCGAGTAGTACAAATACTGCTATTTATAATTCGGAATCTGTAGTTAGATGGTAAGTTGAAAGGTATGCTTTATCATGGAAAGTGAAAGGCGTTTATTGGTTCAAAATACTGGCCACAAATTACCCAAACGCACATTGAATCAAATGCTTCCTCCGTTTCGGTAAGTTGTATTCCAAAAAAATCGCCGGTAAGATAGAATATTTTTTATAATGCTAAGTACAATAATTGTAACTCTCCATTTCTGTTTTATCAAACTGGTAAAGTTGGGCCTCATATAGCCATGCATATCCGCACATTGGCTGCGCTTCTTTTTCTGGTAAACAGCATGAATGCCATGGAAAGGCGATGACCGCCAGCCTCATGATGGCGGCATTGGATGACAATTCTCGTATAGGTAACAAACTGGGAGGTATCGCACTGCCATCTAGTACAAAGTTGAATAAAATGAACAATTGACAGTCAAGATGGCACTGGTTCAATCAGAAAAGTAGAAGTGAACAATGCACTCCAGGGGGATTTTGACTGAAACGAACGCAGCGGCTTCAAGCAATTTCATGAAAACAGGCATATTGCAGAGCAGACAACCGAATATAAACTTCTAGGATCCGATTGCATTGAGGAATACTCAATTTGATCAAAAAGGTTGAAGATCAACTTGTAACGGGCGGTGGAACCTGAAACTCTTCCAAAGCATCCTAATTAAAAACGCATCAGTGTGAAATAAGTGCTGAATGTCAACGTAAACCCAAGAACGATTCCAAAGAGAGTTACTTGTACGCATTTTGTATTTAGAACAGCTATCTAGAGCAACAAAAGAACGAGTAACTATTGTGATTGTCGAGAGAAAATGTGAAATCTGTCTAGGACTACAACATATTACCGTTAACATGACACTCAATATAAGAATCAGTTAAGCCCAACTGATCGCGGTACCTGGGGCACGCGAGTTGTGCATAAAAAAAGAAAATCCCCTCTGAGTGTTAAGTGCAACTAAAAAGGTGGTTTGGTTAGCACAGATGATCTGCTTAAAACGTGGTAGAAAGATATAGAAAACGTAATCGGTACACGTGACCAAGTGAGGATGTACCGGGGTTCCGAAAAGTGACAATTCTTGTCATATCCTCGGTTTCTATCAAACTCGGTCTTAAACGGATCAATGTGGAACTCACGTGGAACAGTCGGAACAGAGCTCGGCCACGTTTCGCAATCAATCGGAGAAGACAGTCAAAGGCCGCTCCGTCAGAGGTTTCCGAATAGGGAAGACAAATGGCAAAAGTGAAGAAATCCAGCAGAGCACACAACACAATCGCACCTGTCCCACGAAGCTGTAAAAAACAGAAAAGGGGTAGACAGTGAGAGAGAGAGTTCATAAATGATTTCACCTATGGATAGATCGAACCAACAGTTCTGACGAGCTCAAAGAACTTCTATGTATTCAAGGGGGGGTTATTAACTCGGCACAGCGTGCCTCATCGACCGCCGTACACTATTCGACCGCTGAGACATTTATTCTAGAGCGTAGTTCGAATCGACGGGAGGCCGAAAAATTATGTCAAACTGTCAGAGGTGTACTAATCGTCAACACAGGTCTACGGCGAAGAATCTCCAAAGTTCCTCCTTGACACCGGTGTTTGTCAAGGTTGCTCGTTGTCACTAGTTCTATTAAACTACGCTATAAACAATGCTTTATGTCCTCCATAATTTTCGAGAAATACAACCTGGCCACGAGTTCCCCAACTACGTTGTTATTCTGGAAAAGGACCTGTAACTGTGCAGCCGGTCTTAGACCGGATTGTATGTGAAACCATGACTGTTGTTCTGGAGAGAAACCCATCAAAAACTAAGTTTTACACAACTTTGCAAGACTTTCCATTTTGTACTCACATCGATGGCGATACTCTGGAACAGGTGCTTCAATTCAAGTAGCTGGGTTCTATTATTCAGCCGAACGGCCAGGTTAGAGACGAAGTTAAGTTCCACGTAGACTGCGCCAGGAAGGCTCCCGTATCACTTCGAAGAGCATTGTGGTCTCGCAGCCAAATAAGCCACCGAACGAAACTGCACATTTACCGAGCTGCCGTCCGTCTAGCCCTTACGTATGCATGCGAATGATAGGCGCTCCCCCGTGAAGTTCTACAAAGGTCCGTCGGTGCTACTTTAACGTGGCGCCTGTGACCCTTTGTTAAGTAGGATAATAGCTTATTGTCTCTTCAGGCGACGCTGTATTCTGGCTGAGGTAGTTGGAACGAATTTCCCGACCAACCATCCTACCGGAGCCCCATGTTTTGTTGACCCGATGTATGAACTTCAAAGCTGGTCACCGGTTCCCAACTGTTTTGCAAATCAAATTTCCTAAGTAAAAGCTCATCCTGACCAAAAACTACTCTTGTCAGTTTTGGCAACCGGGTGCCTGCTCGGTTCCTACAAACGTTGACTCTGCACTGGTATGCCTTATTTTCGATTATCATCCAGTGTAATCGAGCTGAAAGCAAAGGAACGGAGAACAAATGACTGATTTTTGCACAGCCAATGGCAGTTGCGCCGCACAGTGGTCGATGTTGTCAGTGGGAGGCTATAGGATCCTTACGAGAATGAAACGATTGTACAGGGCTCCGGCTGTTTTAATAATTCCGTTGAATACCACTACTGTAAGTGGAACTGTTCCACACCAGGAGCAAACCACCTATGAGAATCTAATAATTTGCCCCCTAAGAAAATTCCTGGTGCACAATCACCCCGATAAACGCCGTTACGGAGCCAGTTGTTGAGAGAAATCCGATCGATTGGTGTCCGTAAAAGAGCAGTCGAGTGAAAAGTAACTACCTGGAATGATATACACGGAAAACGTCAGTACTTCCAGTAACAAACAGTTCCTTCCTGTTGCGTAAAAGTAATAGACAAACGAGGAATGCATATGTGGAGATTAAAAATAAATCAATTAACTATAATACCAGGTGATATCTATGTAAACAAACGAATACGCTGGAGTCCAAAGCAGTTGCTTCGAATATGCTGAATATTCGACATAGTATCCCATGTAAAATCAACGAATCATCGCCCCGTGCACGACCATGCAAATAATCGGTTTAGCTCTTGGGTTTCAAGACCATGCTTTGGTTGCAGAAGTTCCAATTGAACCCCAGGGACAGAGGACCGCGCAATGATGCTTAGAAATAGCCAGCAGGGAGGCATCCACTGCAATCAATGCCTTAAGCGACAGTAAAATACCTGACACCGGCGACCTGAAACTCATCTTAATTAAGTAAGTCACACTGCACATCTAATTATCAGCCAACTGAAATGGCTGATTGGTAGGAGAAGTCAAAAAGAATAGTAAAAATTGGCGAAGAAAAGTTGGCCTACTAACCGCATGTAACGTAAATATGTCTACCAAGCGAGACATGAACGCTTCACTGGACATGATTGAAGATTTGTTTAGCTGCTCTTGTCGAATATCCGGTTGATCGTGCATCGGTTGCATGAGTGTGTTGATTGCGTCTAGGACTGCATGTGTGACTGCATCATCTTTTCGTCGCAAAGCGTCCACCACAATTCGGCCCAAAGTGACCCGCATGCTGATCGGATGAAAAAAAAGAAACGAGCAGACTAAATAAGCAGCTACGAACGAATTTTATCACAATACCCACAGTAACGGACTTCAGATTTTATAAAGCTAATATTCAAGAGTCACAACAGTAACGTATTGGACAATGGATTTTGGAATTTTGACTAGAAGGGAAGGACAAAACAAATCGGAAAAAGTTCTTTCATTCTGGATCCCTTCGAACTGAAAAAACCAGTCAATCTGTGGAGTAAATTGACAGACAGACGGAAAGGAACAACAGTGCAACCATATTAAATCAACGAAGGTATGAACTATGGCATTCTACGAACCGATAAGCACAGCAGTTCTCTTAAAGCCGGCTGATTACATCTATGAACCCGCTACGGGGATAGTTTGTCCTCATGACTTTCTCGTTTTAATTGTGAATGATATAATGTTAATAACACAGCGTTGTTGGTAGATTAAATGCTCATTACATCTACCAACAACGCTGTGTTATTAACATTATATCTCACAATTAAAACCAATACATGGCGCATCGATTTTTCGATACACTTCTTACATCATTTGGTCCTGATATTTCTCCTGTCTTACTTTCAAGTGTGAGTGTAGTGACAGGATGAAAATAGTCACTGTCAAAAGAAATCGGTGTATTGTGGCCTGTAAGCTTTACCTGCTGAGCTTTTAAGTGGCTCTCTACTACTCAAAGTTTTTACGGTTGGGAATATCGGAGATATCTATCCCAATGGTCCAGGGTGTCTTATAAGGCTATGGGGTAAATTCGTTCAATCACACATGCAGCAAAACCACCTTCCTGAGAGTGTACGCGTGGAATTGATCATTTCAGTCATAAAACAGGAAGCACATTATAGCGTCCACTAGACGTATGTCTGTGAGAATCCATCCGTTGGCGTTACCGTTCCCCACTTTTGTTATTAGGTCCTTGTTAATGCTCTCCGGCATTGATTGTCCTTCCAGTTCTTGCTGTGTGCTTTTCAATGAATGAATTCTCTCTTGTTCCGTTCCAGTATGGTTTCAGAAGGAACTTCTGGTTGGTAAAAAAATGTTTTGTTGAGCTAACCTGAATGAGTCGCTCATCGATCTCATAGCCGCAACTACTCGAAGACAACTGATAGTGCACCACTCTGAAGTCCGCAACAAGGTTATCAGTTCCTCTTCCCTCCTTGAGGTGGGTCCTAGCATGCCACAAAGGATTTCCGTTACAATCCTCTCATGCTTCAGGCATTTCAAAAAAACTACCGGTTACAAACGTTAACCATACGTGGAACTCGAATCAGAAATTTTGTAGCCGAAGTTTTATACCGTTCCGCTGAGATCAGACCTTTCACAGTGCATTTACGGATCAGCCCCCTTAATGAGGTAAGGTAACGGCGAAATCACTTAATTTGTGTACGGCAAACAGTTGAACAAAAACACATTTAACCGGACGAAGCTACACATACAACGACAGTTTGCTGGTTAGGTGCATCATCGACAAGAAACCACCAAATCATGGAATTAAGGCATCAGAATCATTTGTTTTGGTCACCTTTTGCGCTGGTCATGGTTCGACCAAGGGTGAACACAAGCAAATGCAGAGACAAAGAGACCGACTCTCATGCAGATCAGAAAATTAGTGTCCGAATTTGTTATCAACTTATTCGTTGTGTTCCGTTGCTTTAAAAACACACAAGTGTTACACGTGCTCGAGTATCACCGAAACCTCAAACAAAACAGTGATAAACTAAGGTCAACGGATTTACACAGTGAATGGTCAACAGCAGGCCGATTTACGCAGTTGTAAATGGTTTTCTCCGCATGAAACCGAAACAAGAGAAGTAAGTCGGAAAGCGCTCAGAATCCAAACTTTGTCTGGCTCAACCCGAAAACGAAAAATCTATTGAGTACACAATGACAAAAAAAAACCGGATTAGTTTCACCCACATTTCACAGAATACTAGGGACTAATGTCCTAATGTATGGCTGCTCCGAACGGCAGACACAATTACAAATGGTAGGAAGACAGATAAGTACCTGACATTCAGTTTTCTAATGAACTCAACGGTTAGCGTTTTTCATCAAATTCATTTTTGAGCACAATATATAGCATATATCTGCCTGTTAATCTAGTGCCATCGGAACCATGGATAAAAAATATTGCAGGAAAAAAGCAAACAGGAACGTTGTATAAAGTCCACACTAAATGTTAACTCTTCAATTTGCCATTTCTACATCATCAGCTGTCCATTGAAAACGGTGGTGCATCAATAGACTTTATACGACCCGGTTGCCAAAGCCGAAGTAGAGAGTTGATTTAGAAAGCACCACTCCGACTAACTAACCAGAAGATGCAACCGACAAAGTCACAAGACAATCTGAAGGTCTCGGAACCTGCTGGGAGCCGATGGCTGATAGAGGGGTTCACATGCTGTTCGGATGAGGCCAGATATTCTAGGTGCCAAGCGTACCCGTTCGCCACACAGACAGGTGAACATAGTGCTCTATGCTTCGTACACTGCTCGTGGTTAGTTTGGAATCACAGTTCAATCATTCCCCTCCTCCCCTCACTTCCTAAATTGGCTATCAAGGACCACTCAACTCCGATGGAGAGTGCCGGCTATTCACTTTTGTCCTCCCACTTTGGTGTGAACACCTTCACCCACGAGAAGGTAGTGCGTAGGACCTAATCGGAAGAGGCTTTTTGAGACACGTTCGTTTGGGCGTATTTATAGAGATGTACGGAGCGCGCAGCTAACTGGAGGCATGATGAACCCAATTCAGACCAAACTAAAGTATTTTAGCACTGTTGTATAATGTGTACCATGTGTAAATGCAACGGATGGGGGACTGCTCATACGTTCTCAATCGTATTGCATGGATATAGGCTTCGGCAACCATGACTGGAGATTGCGGTGGGTTAGGAACAGATAAACGATGAAATGATTGTTTAGTCAACGATTCACCGACAGCGAACTTTCATCTACCATCTGTAGGTAAAAGGGTTCAGTTATGGATAAACCCACAAGTTTATTCCCCAAGTAACTAGATTTTTCACGTGATTTCGAACTACAATGACATCTACTTAAATCCTATACTTCGCAGATGGGAGACCGAAGTCATGAAAATAGAATACAATCACTACTAAATCGTATGGTCATTTTAAAAGACGTGGTTATGGGACATTCATCAATGGCAAACCTGACCTACCCTGGTAGTTGAGTAAACGCGTTGAAACCTGCTTTGGATGCGACCAGGCGGCGCAAAGCATGAAACTGTGCTTCTCGAAGAATCAAATGTAGGTTGGGATCACCTTGCAAGACTGCAGATTGCCTATCCACAGTCCGTGATCCGACACCCGGTAATGAATCTCGTACTGAAGTGTCCGATCCAGGTGGGGGTTGAGTGAGGATGGCGGATAACGCATCCTTGATCAACTTTTCTTTGTTTTCCGCAAAAACACCCTGTAAATAAAAAGCGGTCATAGCACGTTGATTGGGTCCCTCATCCATCAAGATACCAATGGTCATAAAGACTCGCAGATGAAATAAATCTCAATTCACTTGGTCTGAAGAGAGACCAGCTGAAAAGCATAGCCGGGTGTTTTGTTTGTTACTACTGTGTAGTAATCAATACTAGATAACGCATTGTCGACAGAAACAATTAAGACGGCAAACTGCATCATAAATCTGTCTGCTCTAGTTTATCCGTTGAATTTTCCAACTGTCATTTGGAATTCGCTTAAGGAAAATGACGGAGAGGATTTAAAAAAACCAATTTAAAGTGACATCGCTACTTGAGAGAAAAATGTCACGCGTCAGAAGCCGCATCCTAGCAGTTAAGCAATAAATCAACTGTCTAATAAGTATATCTCAATCGAACAGTTAGTTCAATATTCAGGTGGTAGTGGTGGTGTAGGTAAGCGTTTACTAGCCCCCAAACATTCGGCCCTCGCGTCCCCAGCGGCTACAGTCCACTGCCGCCTGACTGACTATCACTCTGGTACACTAGGAACTTCACTGGTTCACAGGACTCCAATTGTTACAGTCAAGACAACCGGCTAGTCCTGTAGTGTACAAGCTGTTGGCCGTCAAACTGATTTGATTATGTGAGTGCTGATGTTGTCTGATATGTTTACTGGTCATCGGTTCAGGTGGATTTTAACTTCACTTTCATGCTTTTTAGATCGATCACGCACCTCCCCCAATCGAAAACTGCTATTCCAATTATGCAGTACGTCACTAATAAGGCAGATACATGTCTTTTTACTAGGCCCACGTGAGATAAATTTTTAAAAATGTTAAATTCATTCAAAAAAACTATTAACCGCAGTGGTACTTAAATCCACACGCAAATACTACCCATACTTCAACACCATATATGACCTACCAGCCAAGAAGCTATGCCGAAGGGCTTCTGAAATTTCCCAAGTGGATCACATAGGTTTCCCGGCCAAAGTACAAGACAATCACCCCAATGTCTATGGCAGCATCTCCAAACGAACTAAGCATGTTCTTTCCCGATGACTTTAACACCATTAACATGAACTGTCAGATTCCAACAAATCATACGTTCCTACAAGACTGTACAAATGAAGTGGTTCAGGCTTCCTCTTATAACTGTCACACACTGAATTAACTACTCTTATCAAACACATCAATATGCAATAATAGTGAGAAGCGGTAACTTACATCCTGGGTGACGGAATGAATCAAACCACTATAGGAGACGTTGGCATTGAAACGCTGAAGTACTTCCCAGAAGGAAATGCCCTCTATGTATAGATTTAAAACAAAACAAAAAATATAAAAATAAAACTCAACACATTGTCGCATATTCCTCCTCTTGAACACAACAAGCCTGACTTTGAAGATCGCAACGAAGTGAAAACCCCCGACTTAAATTCTGCCGGAACACCTCGCATCAATGGAAACCGCACCAACAACTGGAATCTATTTTCGTATTGTCCGTATACCAAACTGCACGGGGTATGAACGATGAGTGACGCTTTTTTGCACTATGATAACATAACCTATAGGAATACTACTAATCATGTCCTGAGCACAATAACTCTGTTCAGTTCTGCTTAGAATTAGTCCGTCACTTTTGTGCTATTTTGATTGCCACCATTCAGTTAAGAATGAAAAATTAACAGCAAGGAGATCGACAGGAAGAGACAAAGAAAGAAAAAACAAAAGTCACGTATCAATCACACGGAGGAAGAAAAAATGTTAATGCAAACCCCTTATGAACCAGTATCTCTTTCAACAATTTGTGTGGACTTGCACCAATGGGAAACACATCCTAACATTCATCTCAAAAAGTCAACTAAATGATTGACCTATTTCCCTAAGGTCAGGATATTGACCTACCTGGTCAAAAACAGTAGCTAGTGTTAACCATTGGTAACTTCGGGAAACTGATAAGAACTTCATTCACAAGGTGCACGCAAAAAATAGGTAAATACAGTTGGTCTGCCTCCCTAATAACACATCATCTTTATAGTTTATAGACAGCAGAGATGACACTGTTCGCTACTGTTATCGTTTGACAAAGCACAGAATGACCCCTCTGAATGAAGTTCTTATCGGTTTCCCGAGATCACCAATGGTTAACACTAGCTACTGTTCTTGACCAGGTCGGTCAATATCCTGACCTTAGGGAAATTGGTTAATCATTCAGTTGACTTTTTGAGATGAATATTAGAATGCGTGTGTGTGTTCCCTTTTGGTGCAAGTCCACATGAGGTGTTGGAAGAGATACTGGCTCATAGGGAATTTGCAATAACATTTTCTCTTCCTCCATTTGATTGAAATGTGACTTATATATATATATATGTATATATGTATATATATATGATTTTCTAGGAACACATTACATGTGTATCGATGAGTTTATAGGTTACAATACCATGTGATGATCAAAAGACTAACATATCGAACCGATTATTCACATTGCAAGCGGCCATTCTGGATGGCACTTGTGACCCACAACTTGGTTCATGCCACCAACAGTTATACCGCAAATATTATATTTGGCACTCCACGATAACAGTAAATAAGGTCTACATTTCACGAGAGCAAAAGCTTGACATTAAAATGACCGATTCTATACACCCGCTCTCAACCGACTGCAGTCAGACGGGGAGCTAGTTTGTGCGCAGCAATTGCGGAACAGTAAGCAGGTTAGTGCAGTAACGTCGGATTAAGAAAAGGTGGAGCTTAAACGTAATCCCAGCCAGTAGAGAAACAAACGGAAACATACCCGGCTGTTGACGGAGGAAACGCAAGTGAACTGACTCAATCTCTTCCGTCGGTGGAACAGTGACGGGGCCAAATCGAAGCCCGCGATTCATCGGCGTGCTCCGAACACAGACATCGCGATTACCGCTGGCTCGCACGCCGTCCAACAATGAAGCGATCAGGGCGTCACTAGAGAACGGCATATACAAGGTGATTAAATAAGCAAATGAAAAAGAGGCAAAGAAAAAATGGCAGACAGGGAAACGGCAGACCGTTTTCTGATTTCATCTGTATGAACAGTGAAATCCGAGGCACCCCGCAATCCTTATGACTCAGTCCGACTAACTACAAAAACAGTACGGTCTGAAGTGGGGTTCAATCTTGCCGTCCAGCTTGAGCTGCGCGCTCCGTAGCTTCTGCTATTATTATACGGCCCAAACGAACGTGTCCTCAAAAAGCCTCTTCCGATTAGGTCCTACGACTTACCTTCTCGTGTGGGTGAAGTGTTCACACCAAGTGGGGGAGGCAGCTGAAAGAGTTAAATGTGAGATTACCTGGCTGCATTCTTCCATCGGGAAGTTGATGGTCCTCTGATATGCCAATTTAGGAAGATGGGGAGGAGGGGAATGATTGAACTGTTGATTCCAAACTAACCCGAGCAGTGTACGATGGCATATAGAGACTAGGTAATGTCTCTCACACCATGTCTGTTGTTGGCGATGCGGGTACGGCGTTAGGCACTTAGAATATTGGCCTTCATCCGAACGCATTGAACCCGTCGTATTCAAGCAATCGGCTCCCAGCAGGTTCCGAGACCATTCTGAGATTCGTCCTGTGACTTTTTCGGTTGTACTTTGCTGGTTTAGTTAGTCGTGTCTGGAGTGGTTGCTTTCTAATTATCGAATATGCTCTTCGTATCTCGTGGTGCTTTTGGCACGTGCCTGGTCTCTGGATTCATTATTAAGTTATTGATGTCACCACGCTCGTTTTCAAATGGTACAGGGCTTGATGATGTTATAAATGGCAATTGAAGAGGTGTAATATTAGTTGGTACTTATGTACAACGTCCTGTATTGGCTGCTTTTTCCTGCACTAATATTTTATTATCCATGGTTCCTGATGATCGCTTATAGTTCACGCAGTATTCTGTTATATTATAATAGTCAACACTCATCATTATCTTGGTAACCTAATTCTCTCTT
>LUCM01004192.1:0-33263 GCA_008360955.1 Fasciolopsis buskii
GGGTGGCGGTGTATGGCGCGTTTCCAGTGTTTGGCGAACGGTGAATATCCGGTCAATGCAATCTCGATGTGCATGAAATCTGGCCTGTTGTTCGCAGATGTTACTCTCACGAATCGGTGTCAAACGAAGCAGCATTATGGAACCGGCTGCTTTTCTTTCCTTCAGAAGTCGATTACTCGACTCTACTTCCACCCCTGTTTGGGGGGCAGTCAAGAGACAACTCCTAGGGACTCACATCTACAGACGTTGGACTAAATACGTTAAAGTGTGGCCAGCTAAACTGATCCTTGAAGTGCTCAGCCCAACAGTCCAGTCTTTGTTGTTTACCATGTAATCGGATGTCTAGCGGGATCCATGATTCCTCTGTGTGCTGGATACTACCCGGTTGCCCAAATCGAATCAAAGAATTGCATTACCGGACCCTATCCATTGCCCTTGACCAAATAGTCTAAGCCACAAGGCAGCGGAGCGAACTGATAGTCGCGTAGCCCACTGGTGATTGGTGGCTGATTGTTCAGCTCGTGCATCCTTGGGATCGAGATAGACATCCTGGTTGTCCAGTATATTTCTTCGGCACAGCTGCCAATGAGCATAGTACCGTATGCTTTGTACACCACCCATGATTGGTTTAGAATCAAGATTCAACCATCTAATTGGACTGATTAACCGGTGGAAGGGGCCAGACACCGCACTTTAGTGAGAACACTTCCGCTATAAAAGGTCAGTACGCAACGCAGGTTATCTGAGATGCATGGTCAATTCGGAGCACTTCAAGAGGCATTCAGAGCGAGTAGCCAACTCGAAGTTTCCTGCTATTCATATTGAAATGAAAACAATAACATTGGAAAATTTCGGACTCGACGGATATGCGGTGAACTTCCAATTTTCGATCCGTCAGTTAAGAAAATGCCGTATTCTCTGAACCAACAGACCCCGTCACCAATTACAACAAATTTATGACCCAAACACTAGGAAGCTAAAGTAATCCGATTGATCCACACAACGCGTTATCATTATCGAACGCCAAGTTTACAGGGAACAAAACAGATTTACTAACTTTACAGACAGTGAGTGTGTGGCAGATAGTCGAAGTTCCTGGTTAGACGTTTGACGGGCGGAACTCCCATTTCGTTGCAACTAACGTCGATAAACCTTGTTTACAGCCAACCACCTGTCAACCAAGCTCTTGATCACGTCCATCCAGTGAATTTTACTCTGCTTTCAATGCAACAGGCAGTTGGAGAATTCTACATCACTGACTGAAGCCTATGATAAAAGAATAGCAGACCTGATTAAGGATGTAATAAAGAGAAAATAACTGATTAGCTCCTATCGAGGTGATCAACATATTGGGAATGTCATGATAATCAACACATTACCTGGAAATATAACCGACCCAGTAACGAGTGATCAAAGAAGGCGCTGTTCACTGATTCCAACGCATCTTGGGCGTCATCAAAAACCGTACCCAAATCGGTCGCGGTTCCATCTACATTTACGTGTAGATTAGCCAACTTTTCCATTGAGCGAGTCCAAACCCTCGTGGATCGAGTAACTTCGTAGGCTACATGGTCATTGATTACCATATTAGGGAATCGAGATAGCAAATCGACCAGTGACGTCATGGTCAATTTGATTGAGAGCAAACTTTCAACAGTGCGACGTAAGAACCAATCGTTCAACTGAAAACACCGAATAGATTGCGTAAGACGATGGGGCGGGAAGAAATCGAAAGGGTTTAAACAGACTGATTTAAAAGTATCAACTTATTAAAACGAGTTTTACGTAGGGCAGTTCGATCATGGATATGACAGTTAGCAGTGAAAGTGCGATGTCAATATACGACCACCTCACTTCTATAAAACCGTTCAGTATATCCAACAGATTCGAAGCCAACCCTGTTAGTTTGAGTTCCCCGTTGGGCTATTACGGGAAAACCACAATATTGCCGATCAGCCACTAATAGTTTGCGGGCCAACGGAACTTTTGCTGACATCGTACACCCATAAAACCGGAAACCAAAATACCCACCAGCAGTCAAAGCGAAAACGCGCTTAAGACTGAACCCAGCTCTCTTGATCACTGTAGCTATGGTGACCTGACTGGGTTATGTATGAGGGGATCACAGAATTGACCACTAGCTGAATGTCTATTACGACAGGCCGGAGACTCTACTGCTCGTGCTGCAATGCATGTCGTTTAGTGCTGAAGTCTTGTGTTTGTTTCGCTGAATGCCACTTGGTGTCTTGTGTCTCATTTTGTTGTGTATTATGTCCTGTCCTGCTGTCCTGCATCTTGTGCTTTTCTAGCTGTTAACGAGATGTCATAACGTAAAATATAGGGAAGTGAAAGATAAACAGCTGGAAGGCAATCTTCGTTCAGTAAGTCAACATACAAATCTTTAGAAACGATCTGGAAGACAAAGTGTAAACAAATTACCGCAGGCATAGGGGGCTATCGGAACCCAATCACAATGCGTGTCCGAGACAAACATGGAAAAGCGTAATGATCTAACCGAAGTAAACATAGTGCTCTAAGAAAGCGAATTCTCGACTTCTCAGGAACACAATGACGACAGTTCAGAATGGAAGACATTTCTTCGCAAGCTTACCTGTGCAGGAGGAATACTTTTTGGGGGTATGCTTCCGAGTTCAATTAAATTCGGCAACTGGGGTCGCTGACTCGAATGCAAACCAAGTAGAGTTTGGATTACTGCGACCAACTGACGAGCGAGCATGACTGATTGTGAGTGGCTAGTGGAAGACTGCTCGGAACGACATGGACTAGGAGCGTCAACTGTGAATAAACCACCCCACTGAGGTACCATGGCCACATTAGTCACGGTGAATGGAGACCAGGTGGAGGTCAAATGGAAACGCAAGGGCTGTGGGCAAATGGGGGTACTCGTGTTGTCGGTGAACACGGGCATCGCCAAAGATAAAATCAAATGTAATCCTGGTTTTGTCCCTGCTAGATCACGCGCGGCTGCGGAAGCGGCTTGTGGAGCACCCAAATACGATTCCAGATGATTGACCAGGATTGACAAGTCGTCCGCGGTGTAGTAACGATACCTTCGATCGGTGCTGATGCGACTGGACAGAAGGAAAGAGATGACGATTGCTAGGTTCAGAAAAGTCACAAAATTGCCAAGTAGACACTATTCATTATGGATCAATCACGTAGCCAAGCTCAAAGTGGCGAATTCAAACCAGTTGATGCTTTACGTGAATGTATTTTTACTTTTTAGCGTATCATAAAAACGGATACTCAATCGAAGTGCGTACATAACTGTGTATACACGACACCTTGCTCATTTTTGTATTCAGCACTATTACGGACTATACAAACCAAGCAAATAACAGTGTGTCATACGAGTGGAACGTTTGAACGAATCGACCGGTCTAGTTTCTGAATTATGTCTATGTGATGGTCAATGAGAGCAATTGGGCAGGTGGTTGATTTATCAAAGGTCGTCATCGAACGTCCACTCGGATTAACATTCCGGCACGCAGATGTGTCAGCCAACCAAACGGTGAGTGGCAGCAGTTCCTGTGCATAAACATCGGAAGGTTACACACTTCACTAATACGGGCTGCTAACTGATATACATAATTTTCTGTTTACGAATGTGGAAGGTAAATAAATTACTGTGCTTTTGAACCTAAAGCTAAAAACTCCTAGTGGATTCTCAGTGGGTGACTGAATTTGCTAACGACGTCGATCATGATGAAGTTACATAAAATTTATCATTGAAACTAGGAGAGCACGTTACAACTAGTTGTTTCTTAGATGGAATGATCAGCAGTACAAAGCCATAGCAACCGAAATGGGAAGCGAACCCGAAAGGAACGGTTATGAATCGAACGTCACAATCGTTCTTTCCGGCTTCGCGTCGCCATAAAAATGCACTGATGCCAATTCCTGACACAGAAAGAACAACTGCACAGTGCTTTCCAGGTTTCCAATGCTGACTTGGGTATGGGCACCGAAAGAGGAGCCCTTTCACTGGTCGCCGTTACTGACTGCCGAATCAGGACAAATTAGCCGAACATTTCGGATAACATCGCTTGCGCAAAATGAGCAATGGCTACTGTTATCGGAATTAGTAGCTAAACTGAAATATTGAGTCGAATGAACCACAGGTCACTCACCTAGGGACTAACTGTTCAATATCAACAGCATGCAAACGCTGGGAAAAAAACTGCACGCGAACATGAGGTAGCCATGAATCGAAAGCCGATTGGACGTGCTCCTTCAGCCAATTGGTTGGATCACGAAGCATATGCTCGTGCCATGTGATCGAGGACGATATGGTGGAATTTTCGCGTGCCTCATCTGCATTTGTGACCATGGTAACGGTAATATCGTAGGCGTTGGATGGAAGCAATTGTTTAGTTAGGGTTTGGGCAATGCCTATCTCTGTATCACGATCGACCAGTGATTCGGCTCCCCACGGAGTGGCTCGGGATTGAACCAGATGCTGAAATCAGAGGATAAGCATTACGAGTGCAAAACAAGTAGGTTAACTAAACTATAGTAGTATACGACCATACATCTGTGCTAGTTTCTTAGTGGAAATCGATAATCGGAGCCATGATTTATCATTCCAAGTAGAAAAAATTGTGTACTGCCCGTAGTGTTACCAGACCTGAGTGATTGAGACTTTTCATAGTCCTGTATCGCGGTAAGTTTCCGGATCGTTTCGCCGATTTCCTTTTTCAACAGAGCACTGGAACCAGAAGGCTACAGGGCAAGACCTCTTCATTTCAATCATACATCAAGAATGTAATGAAAAAATTAACGAAGAGCCTGACCACGTTCTCCGTTGTCTCCGCGTACTGTTACATGGATTTCAGACTTAAGTTCGGATCAGAATCAATAACAATGCCTAATACAGAAAAAACAAGAGGAAGAATAGGTAAAGCAATGGGAACGAGCGTATTTTCGGTAATTTCACTGTACACATCTCGTGATTGTTTGCTTTGATGAATTCTAATTCTGATGCCGGCAGAAAACTGAAAACGCGATACAAACGCCTACGGAGACATGAAAGCAGGAAACATCAACTATCACGAGACTAGAAACGCAGAACCGCGTAGGATAGGAAGGGGTAGCACACAATACACTGCTCCAACAAAATGTAATACGTCGCGCATGCTGACTGATAGACCTTTTCTGAACAAACTGTTCTCCGAGGGTAAGGAGTTGCAAGAAGAATAGAGGTAATATGCACAGGATAAACCAAAAATGGGGAAAGTTCTCAGCAAGATGATCTGACAAAGAAGCAAATGTTGTGCGTCTGGCTAGGAGTAGAAAAGATCTGCTCGCCGAACGGCTGGCAATATCGTGACAAAGAAAGCTGCCGGAATGCTGGGAGGAGAATAAGGACCCGGTGTAATGAATCAGCATATTAACTGCTCAAGGAGGATCTAATGGCTACGTTAGGAGCAGCCCACGATGGAAAATTGAAGCCCAAAAACCAATAACTGCAAAACAGCCTCGGTGGACAAAAAGAGGCTCAAGGCTGAGACAATTTGGAACGCCAACAGTTGGTGATCAAGGGGATTGAGAGTTCGTTGCCTTAAAAGTCAGACACTCAAATCCAGGATCGAGTAATTATTCTGCGGAGAGATGACACCTCTCTCGGGATCATGTCTAACTTGTTGAGAACCAATGTGGCTTTATGCCAATCCAAGTCTCAGGGTCATGGCTGCTGACTGTACAGAGATAGAGGCCACGGCGAGTATGAGAAAACTTGCTCCAAAACCAGAAAGCAAAGAACACCCGAACAAATACTCGTTAAAAAATAAAAACGATATCCATCAGAACGGAAACAAAACGGAAAAGCAAGGAGCAGATTAAGGCGAAATCACCAATACAAAAGGGAGGTGCAAATAGCAAAATTTTAAACAGCGGTCACAACAAGAATGCACCTTGACGCGGTGTCATGGCTTGCGTGCCTCCATGACCCAACGAGCGATACACGATGGCTTATCTCAAGCCGAACATTCAGTCATGCCTGGAAGGTCAATGGGTAAAGGCATGACGAAATAGTTTCATGGTTCTCCCAGTCTGATGTTCAGCAGGGTTGGCAACTCAGTCGTAAAAACGAGTGGGAAAATAAATGATCCATATAAATTGGCTTTCACTCAGCCATACCCCGCTGCCTTGCGGTCAGGTTCTTGTTTGGACCAAAGGCTTTGGTTAAGAACCCTAGTCATTCTTCTATTTAGCGGTTAGACTCCCTGGCAGTACCCGTCCATCAATCCCCATGAGTTACATGTCTACAAACAATTACATACTGCATCAGTTGTTGCGCAGGATAGTCAGGATCGCGCTGCCCGTTGCATCGAGCGGGGTGGATAGTGATGAGTATGCTATTGCTCGGAGTTAGCTCCGTTTTATTCAACCTCTCTCTTCTGTCTCCAACCCAATCTTATTGCCCCTTCTGCCTATCCATAATGTCCCCACTGATAGCACGCTCGATACTTGCAACGATTCATTGTCAAATAGTGTAGTAAGTGGTTTTCAGTCTGCTGGCTTACGTTTTCTCAAACCTCGACAGCCAATGAATCTCGATTCCTTCAACGTGCGCACTCTCACGCAGACTGCCCAACAGGCGCGTTCGGCTCTGACAGTGGACTCGTTTTCGATTGATGTCTGCTGCGTCAGTGAAACAGGAATTCAGGATTCGAGGAGAGTAATTCAACTGACTGCGCCAAATGTCTTGTCAAGATATTTCTTGCACTATTCAAAAGACGGAGCAGCTCAGGCTGGGGTTCAACGCAGAGTAGGAATAGTCTTAAGTAAGAAGGCTGAATAGGCCCTTTTAGACTGGATCCCGCTTAACAGTCGTTTGAGACTGCAAGGATCGGTTGGCGTCCGGAAGGATAGTAGTGTTAAGCGCAGTTTATTTGTCATCTAGGCATACACTCCAACAGACTGCAGCATTGATATGGAGAAAGACGAAATTTATGATGAACTAGTTACTCTTGTCCGAAAAAGCAAAAGATCTTACATTATAGTGGTAGCAGGTGATTTTAGTGCACAAGTTATAAAACAGTGTATCGGAATCCTGTTTAGGTGGTCGTTGCGCCTTGTCTGCTCAGCGAACAGATATTGGGGAAGGGCTTCTCCAATTCCGTGCTGACAATATCTTACTCATGACTAGCACAAATTTCCAACACAGTTCGCGTCGCACAGCGACATGGCGCTCTAACTCGACAGGGACTCTGAGTCAGATTGACCATATCGCAGTTAGCTACCGTTGGCGCGGTTCTGTCCAGAACTGTAAATCGTACCGGACAAGCTACGTCGAATCGTACCATGCGTCAGTTTTAATGCGAATTTTGCAGCAGCTCGACGACCATCGACGCAGGCCACAAGCTCAATTGGCCGTTGAACGCGTGCGATTCGGCTGCCTGCAACAACTACGAACAGAAACTTACGGGGGAACCAAAAACTCCGACGAGCAGTAATGTTGAGGTGTTGCCCAGATGGATGGATCTATACACATACCGAAGCCCAAGACGTAAGCATTAGGCGCCTCACAACAGAACAGGAACACAGCCTACGATCTCGCAAGACACGAACACACTGAGTTCGGTGGGACAATGGCATGAGCTCGAGTCTTCAAGCCGCGTAGTCACAACGAAAAGGAACGGAACAGCTGCTTACTTGACTGAACAGTCACACAGAACAGGAAAAAGCACGGGATTCGAACGGAAAACTCAACCCGCAACCGAAGAGGTAAGACGCGTTGTGTTGACCCACCAATACAAGCCAGGAGTCAAGTCATCTCTATCGTTCACATAGTTTTGTGGAGTGAACTTGGTCGATACGAGAAACAAATAATCACAACGCGAGTTTTGATAAACCGTTTTGCGGACATATAAAAATTCTCAACTGCGCAATACTTGAAATAACGTCAATTTTAAAATACTCGAAAAAGGCGTACGTTTCTTTGGAAAAGAGCATAAAAGAACTACAAACTGCTGCACCGAAATCCTAGAACTAACAACGACCTTGATAAATGTGGACGAGCAGTGGGATCAAATCAAGCAGGCGATGCATCCGGCAGCAGATTTCGCCTGTGGTCCTAGACCTAGCGTTCATCAAAGACACTGGATCTCATAAGGGTCGCTGAGTCTAATGGAGCAAAAACATCAGCTCCCTAACTGCAAAGAAGTGAATAATCTGCGTCGACGGTTGCAGCGCCAGTTGACGATAAACCTTAGGAATGACCGCCAAAACTGGTGGCTTAAGGTAACCTAAGAGATGGAGGTAGCGGCCGCTTCAGGTAACAGTCAAAGACTGTTTAGGCCTAAAAGTGAAACCGATCGCCGGCGAACTTTGGTTAGTGAAGCCGTGTGCGATAGGAATGGAGAGCTCATCCACGGGAGACAACAAAAGCTGGACCGTTGGGCAGAGCACTTCAAGGATCGGTCTAGCTGGCCACACGCTAACGTATTCAGGCCGACGTCTGCGGCTGTGGATCCTTGGGAGTCGTCTTTTGAACGCTCCCCCCTCCCAACGGAGGTGAAAATAGAGTCGAGTAATCGACTTCTGAAGAAGAAAAAAGCAGCCAGTCTCGGCGAACTTCCCTCAGTTCCTTTCGAATTGGGTGGAGAAGCCCTGATGAAACCATTTAACTCCTTGCTTCGTGATATTTGAAACGGGGAACGTATTCTGTCATCGTGCAGTGAGTCGCTGATTGTACCCCTCTTCAAGAAGGGCACACGGAAGGACTGCAGCAATCATCGTGGGATTAGGTTTATTCCGATAGTTACTAACGTGTTCGGTTCCATAATGCTGCATCGTTTGACACCGATTCGTGAGAGTAAAATCCGCGAACAACAGGCCAGATTTCATGCACATCGAGATTGCATTGACCGGATATTCACCGTTCGCCAAACACTGGAAACGCGCCATACACCGCCACCCTACGGTCGTAGTCTTTATCGACTTGAAAAGCGCGTTCGACTCTGTGGATCGGACAGCACTATGCAGTGCTCTCCACCGGGAGGGTATGCCAGCGAAGTTTGCGAACCCATTGCGAACATTGTACTTGCTTACCTGTAGTCCCGTGAGAGTATACAGCGAACTATCAAGTTCATTCGAAACGACTAGCGATGTTCAAAAAAGGTGCATCATCTATTAATTCTTGTTCAACTTCGTCAAGGAAGATGTGAAGGAAGATGCTTCAGGTCTCCAGGTTGTATGAGTCGAAATGGGAGATAGAGGGAAGCTATGTGTCCTAGACTATCCAGATGGCGTCGTGCGTCAGTTCGAGTCTGCGTACCATGCACAACTTGCACTGCAGACACTCTCAAAATTTGTAGCTCCGTTCAGCACGTGCTTTGCACCTTCAAAGTCCAAAGTACTGTTACAGGATTGGACAACAGTAGTCCCAGACTTGATACCAGATGAACAAGAACTAACGATTGTGGACCGTTTCACCTACTTTGGTAGCTGCGTGTCAAACGATGGTAGCTCGGTAGTAGAGGTACATACGCGTATATCGAAGGCTCGAGCAGCTTACGCTGGACTGAAGCACTTGTGGCGTCGGCCTGATATTCCACTAAAGTTAAAAGGTCGTGTACCCCTTGCCGCGGTGCGCTCATTTCTGTCTTATGGTTGCGAGACATGGAGTATGAATGTCGGACGTTTTCGACCAGGAATATCTACGTAGCATGGCTTGGGCTGGATGGAGTTACTGGATGAGTAATGCGGAGGTTAGGAATCTAGTGTTTGGTGCCAGTTCTGAGAATACCTTATCTTGGCGTATGAAACTTAGTAGACTTTGCTGGCTGAGTCACGTTTTGCATATGACCAACACTTGTCTACCACACCGTACCCTATTTTGCATTCGTCCCACGGAGTGCAAGGGAAGCCATGTGGAGGTCAACAAATGACGTGGCAGAGTAGAATGAAAAAATGTACAGCGAACTTAGGTAAAGTAAGTGTCTCACGTCTTTGTTGCTGGAGTCCGAAAGACCCATCTACTAGGTGGCTGGAGACACTGAAAGATATGACAGTGAACCGCGGACAGTGGCGATCGTGTTGTCATTTATTGTCGAATCAGAATGAATGACAAACATGGCTTTATACAGTTGGACTGTATTCCTTGTTTTAGCTACTGCAGCATTCTTAAATTTTCACGCCTATGTAGGTCCACTCCCTGTTCCCTTTGGATAGAAAAATGTAACTATGGGGAAAAGGCAGCGGCCAGTGAGATTTGCCTTGCTGTTTAACGCTGACCGATGATGATTTTGAACAGCCCTGTGCCTGGTACATTTGATCAGCCGGATTGCGCCAAAAATAGTGGGCCTCATCCACCCGTTTCGTACACACAGTCTAGTCAAGCGGAATTTCCCAAGGTTTCGTGAAGAAGAAACTACTCCCGAACATCACTTTTGTGATCTACTTTGAAGATTTTTTTATTTTCTGAGGTTATTTGACTGCATATGCTTTCCCGGACAAAATAACTGTATCACTCTGGTACCTACGGTACACTCGACAGCCTTTTTTCCTCCATCCTTGCCGCTAGACACGCTCTACCTCGGTTCGCACTGTCGCATCATGATTTCAGAGCTACGATGTGAAAAATAAAACTTCAAATGAAGTCACCCAACTCTATCCGACGCATGAGCGAATCTCATTGCCTAACACCATTACAACTCAATCTAAGGCACGTTCAGTAGTTGCACTGTCTGCTCATTGTAGCTTTATACTATTGGAAATCCATTTACCTTTACGGTTTACATCAATCATTTCCTTTCCCGTTCGCTTAGCTTTGAATTTTTCGCTTGTCTGGATGTAGCTATGCTGTCTCATCGTCCTTACTACGATTGATCAGATAATCATCTATGCGCACCCCAATTTTTAGTTGTACATTTCAATTTTGGTTGCTAATGACGGCAAATGTCTCATCACAGCAACGTCTTTCTAGGAGGAATGATATGGGCAATTTACTTCTCTTACAAACCCCGCATAGAAACAGCTGAAGCATAAACCCTACTTATAGCGATCTTTCACCAGAAGATTGAGATTACCACGGAAATAAGTAAGAACAGCGGCATCGATGCCTATCCAGAGATAACAAACTGTCTGATATAGAATGTGTAAGATGTTATGCCTTTGAGAGGAGACTCGGGTAAGTCGGACGTATTTCTTTGAAATGCTGAAGCCACCTAAGAGACAATCAGTTCTTGCCATAAGTTGTCTTTCAAGTGAATATTGCTTAAACTGCCGAGTGAACATAATGAAGTAAAGCATTTCCTTGCGTATAGTATGGTACTTTCACTCAAGCCTGCTAAAACATCCTCGCTGTTGTGAGATGACTCGGCTGCGCCACCAATGTCCGTGGCCAGACTGAATGGGCGTGCCGACTCAAATGCATCTACGAAACGCAGCGACCAAAAGTTGTAAGTTAACGTGTTTTCTAGTACTCCCAATTTCAATTAAATTTTCGGTTTCTTTCTGTCAAGAGAAGCAATGGAAGAGCTATTTTGACGTAACTCTCCGCTAACCGCGTTTTGCACATTCACACTGTCAAATGTAAAAACGAAACAACTTTTGCTTTAGAGAAATAGTTCGCTGAAGCAGTATCACCATTAATGGAATCATAAGTTCTGCCCATTAACAAACATCCTAAGGTGTTTTCTATCAACACCCAATCGACATCACTGATGTGACAAATCCAGCTACCACGCAGTCATTTTGCTCCTGAAGCGGCGTGTTCACCTAGCCCATACAACATGTAAGCACATGTTTTCCTCTTGAGCTTACATGTGGTGAGCGTCAGCAATAGTTACCGATGGAATTTGTTACCGAATGAGTGCCGTGTGCGCAGGAGCACATCCCAATAACTAACCCAACAGCACTAAAAGGGAGAAGCGGGAACTATGGTTTCTGAAGCGAGGATTGGTTAACGCTCGCACAAGCTTTCGAAGGGCCAAAAGTAACAAATGACAGCAGACTGGAGTCTATCAATGACTGGCGATGTTTTGAACTTCTGACAAACGTTTAATCCATCTGATCACCGCTAGCTTCTTTTACTTTAAGTTTCCCCATCAGTTATTATTAATGAGATCACGCTATGGGAATACAATTCACTCTTGATGTGCACGTCTATGGCAATAATTTGTGCATTTCTTTCAACTCAAGTCATGGCTACTAAAGACAAATCGGAGTTACTAAACGACAGCCGGGGGCCGCCAAACGACGGAAATACGCCGTTATCTCTGTTGATTTACGCTTGAAACCAAAATTAAATCATGCTGACAAGTATTATCTGATGTCGCCTAATTTTTGTGAGCCACCAAACGCAAGAATTCAATCTGAGACCATGTGACAGAAAACGGCTTTTGACCTAGACAGACATAAAGAATCTGCGATGTTTCACTTGCGTAACAAAGTGGAAGAAAAAACAGCTGATGTACAGGGGTCAGCCGGACGGATTAATGGGCTTTAAGTGATCGGAAACACTTTTTCTATTTCCTCCAACAATGTGTGTCTGATAGCCGCCAGGATTTTTGACACGTGGTACGGGGGGCGGGAACTACAACACCGGAACTACGGGTGGCACAGAACCATGTAAGTTCCCAGATATAGTAAGGAGCCGGGCGACAGTAAGCTGCAGTCCAACACGAAAAAACCAGCATATCTGGGATTGGAACTTGACTTTTCTTGGGGAGAGGGGAGACACAATCCACCTGAACACCGCCCGTCAAACAGAAGATAAAGAAATGGAATCCTTTTAACATTTGTCTATTTCAAGCTAGGTCGCAATCCCCTGCTTCCGAGATCGTGGTTACCCTTGGCCAATCTAAGTAAAGTTTCTCTTTTCACTCCACTGCACACTACCCTAATACAAATTTAGTAAACCGTTATCGCTAATAATACAGAGGTGCTTTAGTTTTTGGAGGACATCAAAACTAAAGCACATTGGTGCAAGATCATTCGACGTGCGAACTGAAACTGAGAAACACCTAGTGGACTAAAGCAAATGCGTGATGAGAGTTCCACTTTCGAGGAAATCTCCCATTTTAGACAGAAAAATACTACCATTACTGTTGTTGATTTTTGAGATTCAATGTAAGAATATTACTCAGTCCTGCCAAATTAGTCATCGTGTGAAGATGTTTTTTAAGATACGATGTGGGTGGCCAAAATATGACGAGATAATAGGTAAAACATTTTGACCAACTGCACAACTTTCAATTGACCAAACACCTGGACCGCCGCTAAAAGTTGTCAAAAAACAAATACGCGATTTGCTGTCGGGCCTTCACTTGGAAGTACACTAATGCCTGGTCAAGGTAGGCTGGGTAGGATGAATTATTTTCTCGAGAACAATGCAATCGAAAATACCTGTTAGACAGAAATTTCAAAGGCAGATTCGGCACCATAAAATAATGATACATTTTGCCGCCAAATCATCCTCTTATTACATGTTTCAAGTCTACAGTAGATCTGAATTGGCACGCTCCATAACCTGAAACTTGGGGCGGAATGAAACTGCATCAGATCTCAATAGGTTAGGTGCGCTAACGTTTGGTGACGGCGACCTGCCGTCTACTTCCAAAGTGACCGGATCCGGAGTTCCAAACTGAATTTCTGGGGCACGATAAACGCTTAATCCTCTTGATCACCATCGATTAGCTAGGGGCAGATTTGTGCACCAACTAGCGGTTTTTCACGGTCCATATGACAGAGATAATACTGGTTTTGGTTTACCCATTCCTTCCTTTTCTAACATGCAGCAATAAAACAACGAACTTATTGGAAAAAATGCTATCCCCGCGACTTACTTGCAGTTCATCCACATGGAGTAAGACCGTGTTTAATAATTTTGCTAAATACAGCGTGAGTTTGCGGCGATGACTCGAGGGTTCTGTTGTGGGCAAAACAATAAAGATCACATTTTCTGTGCCAGACTCGCTGTGCATAATGGCACCGGGCAGGGAAGGATCTGAAGGAACGGCCGAATTTGATTCGGAGTTCTGAGCAAGCAACAATGGATGCACCGTGTCCGGGAGGATGGCAAAAGTGTACTTTGGAGATGCAGTCGAATGGCAGTCCGATCCAGTGCTAAGTGTAAACACAAAAACGGAGATAAATGTGGAAGACATTTACATGCTTACGTAAGGGCACCAATCCGTCTGTTATTAAAACAGAAATCAGCAACCATGACCTGAGACTTCGACTGACTGAAAATAATGGGAATTTATAGCAGTCGAGGTAACGGCGTGAGGCGAGCAACTATATTGTGAACAAACAGTATTGTCCGATCAGACCGAACTTGCCCTATGGGCTTGATGTTTCATGAAGCACGAACCTAACCATTCCACCAGCACTGGTTTTGCAGATCAGACTTAGTTGCTGAGTGTTTTCATGTAAACGTATCGGGAAGACGTACATTAAGATAATACCATAAGTTAGCAACAAAAAAGTGAAGTGTGATCCACGCAGCTGTGCTAAAACTTCGTAAACCGAAATCCCTCATGTTTGGTATCGAGCCTTAGTTGAGATCAGAGAGTCAAGATATTTTACAACTGAGTGCACATCTTGAATTTTCCTTCACTACGCAACTTGAGTTGCAGACATTATATTTGTTTATATGCATATATATATATATATATATATATATATATATAGCATCGAGCGGCTCGCCAAGCTGGGTAAACAGAATCTGTGGAGAAATCACCAAAGACAGATAGTCCTGCGAAACTGCACAGTCGACTTAAATTGTAGGTTGCACTTGGACCGAGAAACACATCGTGTGCCTACGGATCGATGCAATCTTGATCGGACATAAAACCGCCTTGATTAACTACGGACATATCATTCAGAAAAACCGGCTGAATCAGAGGAGATATCACACCAGAAATAGCAAATGCCAAATTGTCTTTTATTTACCTGTGATACTAGTGATGCCTTTCTTCGAAGTAAAACTGTACAAGTAGTGCGGACCCGATGAATTACCGAATCTAGGAAGTGACGTCTCCGAAGCAATTGTACCATTTTGGTAGCAAAATTTTATAAGCAAAGTGACTAGGTTTCTCATCGTTTGTTGGGTGTTAGCCCGCAACAACCGCTTCACAGTTTTGGATGTACATGCTTGAAATTCGGTGCGGTGACTTAGTTATCAAATACAGTCTGACTAAGAGCACACAACAGAAACTGGTGTCCATAAAACAAAAACCGAAAACTTACCAATTACGTGGAGTGGTTTCATTTACCAAGTATGACTGAAATAAACTGTTAAGTCGGATGAGTAGATCATCTATTGAGGACGATTGTGTCAAGATTTTTTTTACGACCGCCCGATCGTCAAGGGAAATGGAACGGGTGTGAATGGAACAACTGATATTTAGTTTTTTCGCATACATGCTCGTAGCCGGGGTGCCACATCGCAACGAGGAATCATCAGATGTGGTCAAATCGCTCTTTATGCTGTCCAGATCTAATTCGGTTAAAACATCCGCAAATGATATTAGTTTCACCTGAAACGATAGAAAATGAGTAGTACGTGACAATGAGATAGAATCGGTATTGAAGCCATAGATAGAAAAGATATACTTGGTGGCGGAGAATGGCAAAAAACCAAATACCGCAGAATTGGACTAGCAGTTAACAAGATTTAGGGAATTTCTGCGATGCCACGATCCCGGACTGGATTGGTGACATTTCTTTTGCGAGACATTTTATGAACAACTGAGTGGTAGCGGTATGGGCATCGGAAGCGAAGTATACGAATGAATTTTCTGCCGCCTAACTACTAACCACCCTGCGTTTGGGAAGCCCTGATGGAACTGACAACCAACCAGTGATTTTGAGTTTGTGCACTCGCATCTGGCTTACTAGCAGGCCTGATCTGTTGGGAAAAGCCGATTCCATGCCACTACAAGGTTAGGGACCAGGGTCATCGATTTTCCTTGCCTTATTTGACCTAAAAGATTTAATCTATCTGCAGCATTCGAGCTTCATGCATGTCAACATTAAATAAACTGATGAGAAAGCACGAAAACTTCTGATGCACAACAGCTTGGTGCGACGGTTCTCAAACACTTCCAATGGAGACAAAAGAAAGACCATTTCCGACCACTATGCACAAATAACTTAACATAGTGAAGCAAATGTACTACATGTCAAGTCAAGCCAATTCAATGTGAGCTTTGTGCATCCCAATGGGCGAATTTGCAGGATTTTATGCCGTATGTGTGGATATAAAATCACAATGATGGAATCATGAATACGAAATCCAGAATAAAAATGAAAAAATGGCTTAGTGGATGATTTAGTCGGATTGACAAGCAACCGAGGAGACTGGTAAAATGGAGTTCCGGTAAGCGGAGGAGGAGATGGTCCAACATCGAGCGCGTAGACGTGGATACACCTGCTGTAAGTTTAATGTAAGGGATGACGAGAGTCTGAGAGTATTTCAGGAGTGAAAGATTTCTTTGCATTAACGTCATGTCTACGATAGTATTTACAAGTATAACTCCCGATATGCAACTAGATTTTTAAGTTTTGCTGACAAATAAAAATCATTTTTCAACAGAGCAGGGAAAAGAACTGGGGAACAGCATCACCAGTGTGGGAGAGCCCGTGGAGTTACAAATGGGAGACTGGAAGCAATCTTCATAGGAAGCAGATGCGGGACAACTCCTTAACTTTAGGAAATGGTTATCGGAAGTGCGGAGACCATGGGTAGGTTGCGTGACGATATAACAACGATACTTGACCACTGGTGTTGCTTGTACACGTCGGTTATTTACAAAAAGGGGGATTAAAGTTCTAATGGATACTTTGTACAGTTCTTCCTCAAGTAAAGAAAACATCCTGGCATTTAGACGCGCTCAGTAAAAATCGGAGATGAAACTGGTTAACAATGTCACTCAAATTGTTTTGAATTTCGATGGCCTCCTCAAAAGTGTGATCTTTCCAAGGCAATACTGCTAACATATCTACCGATAGATGGCAATCCACCGTTGCCGGCTGATACGCTAACTGGGTTTCGGCTGAGTTTTCTTTCCAATTTTCACATTTCAGATCAGGATGCTTGCAACCCCTTCTCGGAGGAGTCCTGACCCCGCGCATATTACAATTTCAAGCCACTCCAAATTCCAGGATTATGACAACGGTTCTGCTCCCCCCATGTGATGGGCCCTGGAGGCAACGGGGCATGCCCCCTCCACTGCACTCATGACTGAAGCATGTTACAAAAAAATTACAATCAATAAGCATGGACGAAATGAGGTGTTTAACGTGCTAGGAGAAGAACGGAATATTTTGCCTTGTGAAACGGCAGGCTTAACGAGCGAGGGAGAAGATTCATTGCCATGATTATGTGTGGGATGCTTCCGACTTTTAAAATGGTCACAAATCAGTCCTCAAAAACTAGTAGTGGGGATAAGATGAAGCAATACAGATCAATCCACACTACCACGAACATTTTTCTAGCTCAAAAACACCATTCTGATAGTTTAGGATCTCCTACTTAGAGCCGAAGCTGTTTCATAGAATAAATGAAGTACTGTTTCAAATGTAGGGCGCGAAGGGCAATGAGCAAATAGACCTGTACCGCCAGAGTAATCAGTTGCAACCAACGGTAGCAGGAGTCGTTCGAAGAGTATTAAGAACACTGATCACATCGATTAATTCTCACCATCGTGATTGCCGGTTCTCTCCTAAGTAAATCACGAGACTATATAATCCCAAACGCTCTCGCTAAGCCAATACGAAATCATCGCGCTTACTAACATTTACAGATTCAGCCGTGCTGCTAATTTCGCTGACTAGCAATTCAATATGCTCACTTAGCTTCATCTTCACCGGAACCTAAATTTCCGCTTATAAAACCCAAATTCGATTTTTGTTCCCCTTTTGTTTCTAAAGCAGATGGTTGCATCCAGTTTGTCAATGAGCTACCATCTGCAAAGCACTAAGTCAAGATTTTTCTAATTGTAAATTTCAACTCACGCGACCGAAATTGATCCCCTTCCTTCAACCAAAAGTTTTGTCGTCTATCTACCACGTCGTAACGGTAGTGCCGCCAAAATTCGGGAGCGAAAGCGAATTTTTTCATGTTATGTTTGACGCATGAGTGTGATGGAAGGGGCATGCCCTGAGGCCACTAGGACCCACTACATGGAGGGAGGGGACCGGAAGCCGACGGCGGTCTCATTAAGTCAGGTATGGCATTGGGCCGGGCGACAGAAAGTTGCCGCCTGCCACCAACGTGGCCGGCGGATCTGGGATTAGAACCTCCGACCGTCAGTGGTGACAAAAGCATAATCTATTTCACCATTGGGATGACTGAATATTGGGAATCAGTGTAGGGCAGTTGGCTAAAACATTCCAAACCAACAACAGGTGGTGTACGCAGCACAACTGCGTGCTCATTGGCCACCCGGGATATCTAGCCCTATCTGAAGGGCACATGAACTAAACCATCAGCCACTGGCTCCTAGTGGGATGCGAGATCCTCAACACATCCTACTGTCCTGGTAACATACTTTGATTAAAACTTCGAGATAGGGACCCTTAAGTTACCCTCTACTTCGATCTAGGCAACCTGATAATATCAAACCCGCAGAGGATTCATGGGTCTCGTGGATAACCGATGACGTGGAGGTGGAGAAAGAAAGAACTAGCATGTGAGGTAAACCCTGCACAATGTTTCTCTTTTTTCGTCACTATTTTCGTTCTCATCCTTGGTTCTGATTGCACGCAAGCTGTACACAGATCTGTGCAGAATATATTATGATCCTGATATACAAGCATTCACGTCTAAACTTGATAAGACTGCACTAAAAAACCACGATCATTTGTTACTCAAAAACAGCTTCCATTACCGACGGCAACGCATACTTCTGTAGTGTACTCACAACAACTTACAGGTATGGTGACTCGAATTGGACGCGAACACAGTGCCTTGATATCCCAAAACGGCAAAGGAGCCTGGTAAGTTGCGGTGGTTTTCAACCAAACTGGAACACCGACAAATATGACAACAACGAGGAAAAAAACGGACGCCATGACGACGCGTGAATCCCCTTCGGGAGTAGTTTGAAACCGAGCCAAATCTTCCCGATCCACATCTGCTGTGCCGTTTGCTTTATCTTGTGGGGAGCTTAATTTCATGTCAGCGTTGAGCTTTGATTCCGACTGACTCATCTAAAATAAGATATGAAGTAAAAACTCAAAGCCCAGATGTTCACTGTCTGGATCAATACAAACCTATGGCAAGCCTGATTCCCTTAACCATCTTCACTCAAGGCGTGCTGCGGAAATTAACTAAGCCACGCTTAATCTTTGCCGATGAGAACAAAAACATGAAAAGTGAGAATTGCAGAAGGCTGCTGTTATGCAGTGGTGACAGCACGAAACGAACACTATACAAATTTCATTCCTCTGGGTCTTTGAGCACAATAACAGTCGAGTCTATGATATCACAGGCATAAAGTGATCACAACATGGACTGGATACACGGGGGGGCGACACTTCCCCGTAACCGCACAACGCTTGGCTCGATATCACAACCACAGCATTGTCGCGCATGACTCAATCTGGACATTCCACTAGTTGAACACAGCAGACGGATCCTCACGAGCAACGTGTTTTGACACAGCACGACAGCCAAGAAGGTAAGCCAGAAGAGCATGTCGAGTAATCCGGAGTCACCGCCGCTTATATAGTCTTAGGCTAGGTCGGGCGTCAGACCTTACGAATTAATGCGAAAGTCATAAAACTGATCAACCAGCATGCACCAATGGATGAGCAAGGCGAAAATTTAATTAACGGAAAACCGAAAGTGGCAGAAAACAAGAAAACTATGCAGTTTTGGGAGAAGATAACAGCAGAAACATAGTCCCCATAAAAATAGGGGAAGAAATGGTCGTCTCCAGGGCAGGTGCCGCGTTCACATTTCTGTTTTCCTCCGGGAACTGCCGCACCGAATCTAATGAAACCCAACGTGGTTTCGTTTCGGCGTTAGCACTAGTGAGCTACCGCTTCCCTGACATAAATTATTTCATAAATCACGCGGACAACCGTTTATTATGGCCAGACATGCTCACATACAGACTTCAAACAAAGCTCTCACTTCCCCAACAAACATTCATGCTCTGGACCGGAACGCTGCCCATTCACCAACGTCTTCAGTCTTTTTTCATGGTCTAATCTTCAGACGAAAGATAAAATAATCCCTCGATGGAAGTAATTCATCCCAAGTTACCAGGTACCACAATCCGGACATATCCCGCCAATTTCTCTTCGTGTTTCCGCGGGCAACACTTGCGATATTTGCATCTGACACCTGGCGACCTACAAAAAATGGGATCAGTGGCATTCGCTGCCCCTGTTTTTACCAGTTATTGAGTGTCAACAATTTGGAAAAAAGATAGTGTGCCATCGGAGCCACGGCGAACGAAGAAAACAATGAATGAAAACGCAGAAAAAAAACCACTCTTAAAATTCATACCACATAACAGTTCTACCATTCCTCATCTCCACATCAGCAGTTTCATTCCCATTTTGAGCCAGATTACAGGAATATACGATGAGATGTGTGATCGTCCAGGTTCTTGCACCGAGAATGCCTTGGATCTGACGATGCTTTGACATCAGGTGGAATACCTTCATTAACGGGCACCCATCGGGATCCATAAGCCCTCTACGGGCTTCGTATTACCCGGTTTCCGAAACCAAAGTAGAGGCTTGAATTAGGGAGCTCAGACCGAGTCCATGAATAGGACGTTTAATCCACAAATTTACGGAAGTATCTGAAGGTCAATTGACACAGTGGGGCCGGTGATTGATTGTTCAGTTCGTGCTCCTTCGGATAGCGCTAGACTCCTTCAACACAGACGCCGGTGAGCACAGCCGTGTTCTTCATACGCGGCCTGTGGTGTGTTATGGAACCGAGCTGATCCAACCAGACTAGATTGATTACCAATTAACAGACAGCACGGTGGAGGGCACCGGGCCTTAGCCTTCAGCAGAAACACCGCCACGAGAAGCAGTTTCTTAGCAAAGAATAACTGAGACACCATCACTTATGGACAGTTCGCGAAGCGTTCAATGCAGGCAACCAGCTTGGCGTCCGAGACCCAAGCGCAAAGCATGCTGGGGCAGTTGAAGGCCCCTCCCCTTGCGCTTTTCCAGGATATCCTTTTTTCTTCTGCGCATCAGGCACCCTGGTTGCAAAACACGGTCGTCCTACCCGTCTGCGCAATTTTAGTGGGAGCTATGCGGTCTGAAAAACCGCAAGTATCCTGGCTGTCGTTTCGATCTACTGCTGTTCCACGCAGTTTTCCCTTCTAATCATCCATCACTCTGTTGTGCCTTTCGCCTGCTCGAGGACTGCTTCTTCGATTCGATGAAAGTATCTACGGGATTTGCCTCGAAAGGCGGATCCGTGATTACCTGGCACCAGTTTTATGGTAACATAAGCGTTTTACCCAGTGTTTCCGCGACAGTTACGTCTGAGATATAAACAAGGTAACGAGTCCATGGTGAAAGCACAGTGGATCTCTCGACATTTGATTTCCACCTGCAAGTGTTGTTAGTCCTTTTGCTTGATTCGAGTCACGTAGAACTGGTTCATAAGATCTCTGATGATAGTCTGTCTCCGGAGTATTTAAACGTCCCAGTTAATAGCTTATGACTTACCTCCAACAGGTTTCTTAATAAACACTGAGTGTAAGTCTCCTCTTGCAGATACGGATTTATAGCGTATACCGGTTATTGTCGCTGACGTCCATCGCACTCTTAGGCTTATTGCAACAAATTGCGCCTTCTGAAAATCTGGGCTAAGGAGCTCAAGCTACCCGTAATACTTTTTTTGAGCAGCAGGGTATTTCTATGCACATTCTGTTTAAACAACTTGTTGAAAACAGCTTGGTGGCTAGAAGCAATTGATATTCCTCAATGGTTTCGGCCATGCCGCGGTGACTGCAATCATCCGAGGCGTTCAGGGCAAGCAAACAACTAAAAGTCTGAGAGACACTCCAAACGATAGTGAGGCATGTAAAAGCAGTAGGCTTAGTAGACGTGTTTAGCTGGATCCCGTGGTATCTAGGGTACACCCTCGTCCGTTATGCAGTGCATTGTTTTGCGTTACTCCCGTCGGGTAGAAGAACCCAAGTGAAAGTCAAGAGATGACGTGGCAGCACAAATTTGGTCAAAGCAAGGGAGCTCAGGTGAAGCAGGTGTCCAAGTTCGTCGTCACTGAGGTCCAAAATCTCTGTCAACCAGCGGAATAGTGAGAGCGGGGAGAATGACAGCGAAGCATACACGTGTATTCAACCTGCACACCCTGTCTCCACTGAGCAGTAGATTGAGTTAACAGCTCAGTCGAAAAAACTAGTAGAATAATAATTGATCCAAACAGATGGGCTTTCATTCAACTATGCCCGGTCGCCTTGCATTCAGGTTCCTGTCAAAACCAAGGGCTCTGGCTGAAAACCCTATTCGTTCGTCTGCTCAGCGGCTAGAATCCCTAGCAGCACCCGTTCATCGATCCCCATGATTTACACGCTATAAGGATTTCCGGAGGGACATTCGAAAAAACCATTTACGTTTCTACATTTCTGCACCATCAACTAATGGCTAACTGCCTCCTGTATGACAGAGGTTGTTTTTTGTTATTGCATCAATTTGATTGTGGCGCTGACACCCTCGTCTCACCGGCCACGAGCGTGGGTTTGCCGTTGGTTGACTTTGTTTGACTCTTTCAGTCGTTGACGTGGTGTTTTTGTCAGAAAGCGGAGTAACAGAGCCCGAAAGGAGCACTGTTGAAGTTCAATTGTTGTGCGTAATTGGTTTTCTCCAAAGAGTACTGCAGTAGTTTGGATTCGCCTTTGTTTTGATATGGGTCAATTTGGTCCCTACGCGTCGATCACACATTATGTCGTGGGGTTTACACAATTCAAAAGCTTTGGCAACTGATCGAAAATGAAACAACACACTCAGACGGCCAACGTGTGCAAGCCAGTGGAAAGTAACCGTTTTTTCTGTAGGTGTTGATTATATCTCTTCTTCTGGTTCAGTTTTGTCAGCCCATTAGAGGAATAGTTCGATATCACATACAGCTAGAGGTCAGTTGTTGTTAGCCCGCTTAATGTAAACGCAACTAAAAGAAAAGCAAGAAATGGATAAACAACGACAGCCTCTCGAGGCGAAGAGCGAAATTATGATAACCGAACCGAGGAAACTCCTTGCCGAAGAGGAAGAAAACGCTCCGGTTTTAGATACTTTCCAAAATGAGGTGATTGGTGAGGAACACCTGTCTCGATACTTGAGACATTGCCGCATGTCGACCGAACTGACGTTTAAGGCCCAGTTCATTCGACCACAGAAGGCGCATTTAACTATCGAGTGGACCTGCCCAAGGTGGAACTGGAATTTTTCATTGGAGGCACGTCTTTTTACTGCAGATTCGGTAGGCGGTTTGAATATTACATAGAGAACAAAGTTAAAGAAAACGGGCAAAGACTCCTGTATTAACTTCGCTGTTTCAAAGGCAAGCCAGGGATGCCATAGATGAGTACATCTTGCTGCCTACAGAAGTTGTTCATAAAAGAGCCAGGAGCGTGCTGGGATGTCTGTATTAACAAGAACAAGTGGTTGCTAGATTGTTAACTGATGGTTTATTCAAGGGACTGAAATCATTTCCCGAGGACTCTGACGAGTTGACAAGGCTGTCGTTAAAAATGCTCAACTGTGAAGTTGTTCTCACACAAATGAATTGCTTGGGGGGGTTGGAACTCATTGCAAACGATGAAACAGGTCGTCCGAGCTTTACCCAACCGGATCCAGGAGTTGCGGGATAGGTAGGTGGATGATTTAAGGTGCGGAAGAGACCCAAAGTTTAGTGATCTGCAAGCACTGATGTCCGCTGAAGAGCGGATCTCCCGAAGTAGATTTCGTAAGCTGGCGTTTGACAGCCAGCATCCTCGGAGCATGCGAACATCTAATCGGAAACAAAACTCACTAAATAATCACTCAGATGCCTTAATCTTTAACACGACAGGAGGGTTTGTTCAACAAACCTCCGCAGAAAAATTCCCGGTCTGCGGTGGATTTCACGTTCTGAATAAATGTCTTCGCTTCCTGTCCGCTGATACATGCGGAAGATGGAAGATGTTTGAGGAGGTCAAGGCGTGCTTTACGTGTTTGAAGTGCGGTCACTTGTCAACGCAGTGACCCATGTCCGAACCATGTTCTAGCTCTGGCTGTCGAAGTAGGCACCATCCACTATTGCATGATATGGGTAGACAATATATCCTGGCTAGAATATGCCTGAAATGAAGCGGCATGACAATCACTGCACACCCATCACAAAGCCAGTCGATTCGTCACTCAACCATTGTGTTGCCGCCCTAAGAGCCAAATGTCGTATTAGTCTGGGCATTGTGCCAGTGAGAAGTGAAAGACCATAAGGTTGCGTGGAGACATATGCCTTACTGGATACCGGCTCAGACGTGACCATCATTCATAGGGACCTGTGCGAATTAGTATTCTTCAGTGGTTTTTTGCTTCGCTGTCAACTTCGACCGCCAACGGTACTGCAACACTGGATTCCGGAATTACATACTTAAAGTTTGCATCGTAGCCATGGGAGGAGTGCGTGTATGTCGAAAGAGACTTCTTCGCAGAAAGCCTCTCGATATAGTTGGCAAGATACTGTTCGGACACTGACGTCCCCACTTGGCCTCATCTACGGTGCGTCCCGAGGCATCAACCAGCGGACGTGAGGGTGAGAATCCTTATAGGCGCGGACGTCCCTGAAGCACACTGGGCCCTAGAGCAAAGTTTCGGGGGACGAAAATAGTCGTATGGCATTCGGACGCTATTAGGCTGGATTGTGCTTGAACCAGAGGATCAAGGTGGGTACAGGGCTGGAAGCATAAATCACATTGGATCCGAGTTAAATCCATCGATATACCAGCTCGAATTACTGTACGACAGTTAATTTAAGGACGATGATTGCTTAAGAGCCGCTCCTCCAGTCGAAGACCAACTGGCCATTAAAATCACCACGGAAACCATAGCGTTGAAAGACGGTCATTACGAGATGCCTCGGTCAGACTGTTGGATAATCGCGTGATCGCAAGTGAACGACTGAATGGTTTAAAAAGATTCTTACGGGACCAGTAGTTCTTTGTCGGATACTCGAATGTAAAAAAGGGGTATCTTATTAAGGGTCACGCAGAGATAGTCTCCAACGAAAACCTAAGAAATGACTACGAGCCCAGATGGTACCTGCCACATCACGCCGGCACGAATCCTTAAAGACCGACCAAGTTACGTGTCGTTTTCGACCGTGCCGCAAGACTTCAGGGTCACTCTCTGAGTGATTGTTTGCTGCAAGGACTGGAAACGACGACAAGCCTGGTAGGGGTGCTTCTCCGATTCCGAAATGATCCTTTTGCACTGGCAGCTGACATTGAGGAAATGTTTATGCAAGTGCGAGTGTCGGTGGAACAAAGAGGAGTCTTGAGGTTCTTTTGGTGGAAGGACGATCAGTTGAATGCGATCTGGCTGAACACCAAATGACTTCGCATTCGCTTGGCGCGACCTCATCTCCTTTTGTGCAAACTTCGCTCTACGCCGAACAGCAATTGATTAGGGACATCGGTATAAAGAATACGTCACTGGAGCGGTACGAGATGCTTTTTAAGTTGACGACTGCCTCTTGTCTTTACTAACTGTTCATGCAGCTAAAGTTTTCGCCGGCCAAATCAGCGCCTTGCTAGCAAATGCAGGTTGCCGACTGCGCAAGTGGGCATGCAGTCATAAGAAAGTAACTGAGGTTCTCCCAAATTCTGAACTGACTCGATCTAATTTAGAAATCGACGGTTCCAAGTCAGTACCAGAAAGGACCATGGGTTTGTAATGGGACGCTGCCGATTGTAAGTTCCAGTTTACCTTGAATACCTAGGTAAGACCACGAACGCGGAGGGGGTTGTTGTCAATGGCCTCGTCACTATTCTACCCACTGGGGTTCGTTTCGCCCTTCAATCCGTCTGGCAAAATTATGTAGTGGCAGTTATGTCGTAACGGCTAGGTTGGGGGGGCCCGCAGAAGAATCACAACAAAGACGTTAGGACAAATGTTTGCGAAGCCTGAGAACACTGGGGATCCCAAAGGTCCCTCGGTGCATGCTTAACTTTGGCACCGCAGACGGAGGAACTCAACTTCATATATTTTATGATGTCTACCAGTTCGGTCGTCGGGCAGTCGCTTACGTTAGAGCCGTCTCCAGTGCTTACCTTCCATATTGGAAGCTTCCTTCCTCCAAGTCAAGAGTAGCACGTCTAGAGGCGGTAGCCATCCACCGGCTGCAGTTGGCCGCGGCAAGACAGGCAGTAAGATGTTACCACACATGACGAAAAGGCTCGAACGGTGTTCAACAAGGCTTACCCTTGGACCGATTCTTCTATTGACCCGTGCCACATCAACAATACAAGAACGACGTTCACCACTAACGTGGCGAGTCGGTTAGCAGAAGTTCACAAATGGTTCAAGCCTGGTCCGTGGCGCCACGTAATGTCAGAGGTTAACCCTGCACACTTGGGGTTGAGAGGTACCAATTCACACTAACATTTCGAATTTCGAATCGGTTGGCTAAAACTCCTAGTCACGGATGAAGCATATTGGCTAACGCTTTCGGAAATGGAGCAGACAACAAACCAACTTGATGCAGAAGTCGGGGAAAGTTTGCATGGCGTTAGAAGATAATCTAGTGCAATCACCTCTCGTCAAGTATTTGGATTGGTTTCAAAAGCCGAGGTTCGTAGCCAGGCTTATCCGTTTCAAGTGCTTCTTTGAAAAAAATGAAGCTCAATTCCACTGTGGAAATAACAAACTCTGATTCAATTTGTCGTGAGTTCTTTTTTTGTATGTGATTTGTTTAGAAGAATTTTGGGAAGGAGGCAAGAAGGAAGCCAGTACAAAGTGGTGCACATGAACTTATGAGCTACAGTGCTGTTTAACCAACAACAGTGCTTAATGGGTGGGGCTGACCGAGTGCTTGATTCATCCTCAAGCTGATAATCACGGTTAGAGGGTTGAACGCAGGTAGGTGTAATCCGCAAACCTAGTTTGCATCCGCACACCGCTGCAGCCGAGCTTGCCTGCCCGAAGTGTGCGCCGTGCCATAAGGTGGTAATGACCGCGCTCCGCACTAATTGTGGTAAACGCCCACGTGCTCGAGGTGGTCGTGTGAAGGAAATTTGAAGCATGGTAGGTAAGGGATACATCGTTCTTTCCAGGATCGGAAATTATCTGCACAGAGCATTTGGGGAATTGGTTTTCTATCAAACAGGAGCTGTAAGGCCTGGAAGAGAGAAAAAAGACGGAATGGCAAGTCGGCCTAGCTGCCAGCCTGAGATAAGAAGACGATCAATCTTAAAAAGGCAGCTTCGGAGAAAGAAGTTTAGCTTAGGGGCGCGTAGTGGGCAATTCAAAATATACGGACGGTGACTGAGGAATCTGGGTTTTCTGTTTTTATAGACATATATATTATACCAGTGTAATCTCATATATATGTTGGGCTGGCTAGACTATGTGTGTGCGATCCGTGCGCGCGAGAGGAGAGCAGTAAATGAACGGGCGAGATGTTATCGTCCACACGTGGAGTAAGGGATGAATGAGCTGGTATTTTAATAGGACGTGACAGGGAGTAACTTTGCTGCTGATTCTAAACTAATGGTGCGAACTACAAGATGGATGCCTTAGGGATTGACCAAATCCACTTGGACAAGGATATAGTGTCGCTCTAGATGGGCCGTGCCTTTCGCAACAAGTATAAAATGGTCAGGCAGCCAGTGGTTATGGTTTGATGTATTAAGCGGTCACTAAAGGGGAAGAAGATAACCACAAGTAGGACTCTATATTCGCGGCGATATTGAAAGTCTGAATTGGCCAAAATGAAGGTATCGATGAGGCATGAGTAAGGAGAGAATCCAAGACATTTGCCTTAATTTCGTCTGGAGGGCATCATTGGGTTCGTCGAAACGGTGATTTCGATACGAGGCCAGATCATTTGCATGAAGAAGAAAGAGTTAATGAAAAGTAAGGGTGCGGGTGACAGCCGAATTTTTAGAATAACAGTTGCAAGGTATGGTTGCCACCCCCGTGTTGGGCGACGGTGTTGGGATTAGTAAGGTGAGTGGGTGGGAAGAAGGGCTATGGTGTGGATTGCGTGTTAGTCTACCCTAGTAGCAGTCATGAACGAATAGAGGTTATATGGAATAGGAATCAGACTATTAGGCGATATGGCTACCATTTTCCAAAGCAGAGAAACGGCGAAGTAGCATCTGACGTGGAACTGCACGGTAAAAATGTAGCATTGCGCCTGGTTTCGGAAGCTCTGGTTTAAAGTGGAAGAGACTAGGTTGATTCGCTAGTGACATTAGTAGGGGAGATTTACTTTCTTTCCGCAATGAACGAAAAGTGACATCAGGTGTGATTTTTCAGAAGGCCATGTACCAATTCAGTTTTCATATACTCGATCCTCAAGTGAGTATGGTGGTATAGATGATGAGATAGGGTAGCGTAACTACTTTTTACGTACTTCGTTTTTAAATGCAATAGATATATGGTGACAGAATCGCGCAGCTGATGGGGGAGTTTATTCATATAGTGATCGAATATCTAACGAGTAAAGAAGTTTGGCTCTAACGGACCCAGTCTTTGGGACAGGGAGATTTATAATAGGGATCCGCATTACGGACGGGAGTACGGGAAGTGGGCTCACACGAAGGTGCAGAGACGCAATTTGTCCGCCTGTGATGAATATTGTTACAAGAGTACCAGGTTTACTATTATGCGTCAATAAGCCACAGGGAATCCTATGTTCAGCAAATCACAGCCTTCCCTGTAATTAGGCTTGTAAGAGTAGCCAATTAACTGCTTGTAAATGCACCTGGACGTTTTCAATCGCTAACTCTGTCGCACTGCCTGCATTTTAGAGCAGACTAGAGAGCAATACTCTAGATAATGGGTCTGACGTGGGTCCTAAAGGGGTGTAGCTTGCTTTTCCCGTTTCAACTTCAGAGTCGGTGGTAACCAGCCCCACTTATTTATTTGCTTTTTCGCCACCTGTACGAGAGGCCATGCTCCGAGAAGTTTAGGGGTGCAGGAATAATTAGGCCAAGGTCCCCCGGACTTGGCATTAACGGGGGAAGGATTGGGTTTCCAAGCTTGAATTCACTTAGGGGTATAACGCAATTTTGGTACCCAACTGATGCTGCTTTTTTCAGCGGAAAATTTCAATCATCCTTCGTTTGCCCGAGGAGTTGAGTGACGCTAAGTCCTGTGAAATTAGAATTGGGGGTTGGGAAAAAACGGGTTAAAAAAGAAATATTGTGGGGTTGGAAAAATTTCGCCCTATGAAGCTTAAAGAGGCGGAAAGAAGGGTAATACACAATTTTCCATATCGTCCGTGCGAAAGAGAAACGGAGTGCCGTTTCGAATAACATCGAAGACATCGAATTAACGTACAACAAGGAAGATGCAGGGGGGCCCAGGAACGCTGCTTGGATCACACCGCTGGACACTAATCTAGGTTCAGATATTAAGCCAATTTACTTGCACTATCTGCTTTCTAAAATGACCAAATAAGATTAAAACCACGAACAGCAATTGGATCAGCAATACCGTAGGATGCCATTTTACTTAGCAACCTAGAAGTGTGGATACTCCTGTCGAAAGCTTTTCGTCATGTCTAGAAAGATTACTATAACTGATCTCCAAGTACTCAGGGCCTCGGTGATATGTTCAGGAGTCACGTCCAGTACAAGGTAGCGCAGGATTTCTTACGAAGGAAGCCATGCTGAACATGGTTAATAAGTTTAGTTCTGAAAGGTAGGCATAAGACTATTACTTATTCAGACGTCCATGAATCCTGGAAAAACTCTAGGAAGTGTGGGTGTATTGGGCGATAGTTTGCAGGGTCACAGCGTGAGCCCTTTTTGTTAAAGCCGGTATAATCACAAGAGGTTTTCCACCTGTGACGGAAAGGTGCGGCACTGAAATGGAATAAGTTGAACATGCTTGCCTGATGCAAAAGATGGGATATTGGCTCCCCAACCGTAAGGCGAACGCCCAGCCTGAGCAATGAATCAGGTCCAGAGTGGTAGCCAATTCTGGTCTCTACGCAAACCATCTGGCCTAACGTCGCTTCGAAGGGAAAATACAAACTGTTGAGTAACGACTCTGTAGTTAAGCGAGATTGGCATGGGGTAGAGGGATTGTTATCGTTTACCAGAGCAGATAGCCAAAAGAAATCACTGAAAGATTCTGCCAATCTGCTGTTGGTTTTTTTTACATATCTGTTGTTCTAAATGATGTACGAGACTTCAGTAGCTGAGAACCCAGAGTTAGTTCTGCATTCTAATGCGAGTTTTGCAAGTGCTGGTTTGGGTTTGGCTGGTTTAGAGCTTGCAGCTCCTGCTGGTTTTGCTTTGTGGTCCCAGTACTATTTTAGGGTTTTAGTTAATCGACTTATTTGCAGGAAACAGTGAAAAAACTCTGGTCTTAGAAAAGACCGCGCTGGAGTTTAGCGAGCTTTACCAGTTTATTCGGTCACGAAAGTTCTTTTGGGCGGCATGCCTTAGCGTGTAGGCTGGAGTAGATGGCTTCAAAAGGCACTTGTGGCAGGTTGTAGTAGGAACTGGTTGCGCAGCGGCCGGTTGTACTTCGTGTTAAATAGAAAAAATGTGTCCCCAGTTTGAATTACGAACCTAGGGTATGGTAGCGATTCCAGTCAGTTCTAAAATACGAACCTTAGTAGGTAAGACGTACCTATTCAAGAGGGGCAAGTAAATGACACGAGCTAAACAGGACAGATGATCACAACCCAGGTACACTAGACTCAGTGGAACGTTTGAACGTCAGTTAAGCCTATCGTAAATATCAAACATCAAGAACATTAAGGTTTCTTGTTGGAATTAGTTACGTGTTGGTCCAGCCGCATGAAAGGATGCCTTTCAAGGAAGGGGAAGCAACGTATTTTGGGGCGGAAGGCCGTGGACAGCAATGTCAGGTGATTGAAATCTCCAGCAAGAAGCTGGACACTGGTAGGTCAGGGAAGCAGTATTCATTTGTTGTGTTATCATCAAAAGTCATTTTGGCAGAGCTAGGGAGGGGCGGTTAGACGATCCAACAAGAAGGCCTTTCATTGCCCATCTCAGCTCTAACCCAAAACGCAAATCTTGGATTGTGTTTAGCAATGGCATCCCTGGCACAAAGTAGCTGGATAGATTCTCTGGCGTAAAGGATAAGGCCATCCACCTGCCACGCCGGGCCTCCCGGCTCGTTCCTGAAGGATTTATAGCCGGGAATTATAAGGCGTTGTCAGGAGTGTGGTTATTTAGCCACGTCTCGGTGAATAAGGTAGAAATCAATAGTTCGACGAGAGTGCTGGAGAAGACGGGCATATTTAATTTTCTTTTAACCATGGAGCGTGCATTCAACAATAGTAAGCGAAAATTTTCTTGAAGAGCCCTTTCGCTGATGGGTGTCATGGTGAATTTGAAGCTCGGTTTCTTGTTTGTTGACCGTCTTTGGGGAGAGTCAACTTCTTATTTCAACCAATTTTGTTTCATTAGGGCTCCTTTATCTGGAAAGGAGCGTTGCATCATTTGAATGGGGAATCGTCGACCCAGGACAACATGACTGGAAGCGGACGGTAGATGACCTGTTCGGGGAAATTGCCTGCTTGGCTGGTAGGCTAGTTCACTCGTGGGCCGGGGTGAAGGTAATTCGTTCCACTTGCATTCAGTCCCAGCGAGCATTTCCGACGTGGTCAATGTTTGCCATCGCAACCGTTCCAGTTACATAGGGAAAGTAGCGTGGGGCCATTAGCATGGAAGTTAGGGGCGGGAAAGGGGTTGAGTTCAGGGAGAAAAAAGGGCTTGGCAGAAAAGGCACAGAGCATAAAGGTGTTACATTTCGGTAAAAAACGGATACGCTCATCACTCCATAATATCGTCTATCGATCAATTTTTCTATATATATATATATATAATGAACGAGGAAGATGGAAAAACAACACAGAAGGTCTACTACTTCATGGGTTTTCTATCTTCCACCACTATCATCGTTCAGCGTTAAACAGCAAGGCAAATCTCACTGACCGCTGCCTTTTCCCCACAGTTACATTTTTCTGTACTAAGAGTGAATATCCAAAGGGAACAGGGAGTGGACCTACATAGGCGCGAAAATTTAGGAATGCTGCAGTAGGCAAAACAAGGAACTACAGGTCCACTGTAATAAAGCCATGTTTGCCATTCATTCTGATTCGACAATAAATGACAACACGATCGCCATTGTTCACGGTTCACTATCACATCCTTCATCACCTCTTCCATGACGAAGTTAAACAAAGATAGAGAGATGCCATACCCTTGGCGAACGCCGCTAGTCGTTTCGAATGAACTTGGTAGCTCACTGTATACTCTCTCGGGACTACAGGTAAGCAAGTACAATGTCCGCTGTTTCTATTTTCACGTGCTTAGGAAACCCACAACATGATATTCCTTTGTAACCCTAACGGCCGTTTGTTTTGGTTTACGAATGGTGAAAAAAAAATTGGTTCCAACTATTCGCCATTCCGCGCATGTTTACTGACCATTGTTATGGTGAAATGGGTTTCCCTTACACGAAGGAAAGGTGGTCAGTGCCCCAAACAATATGGAAATCGCATCCAAAAAAATAGACTATCCGGTCTGCATGAAATGCTCGTTGTTTTCGAGCAGACCGATCAATGCGTCTTTAGATACCTCACGCTCTAACCTGTCTCGCAGATTTCGCACTAACTTGCTCTGAGCTTTCAGTGCCTCTCAGGAAACCGGTACTCTATTGTTCCCGTTTTCCAGTTTGGTTTTTTCTTGCTTTGCGACCCGCGGAATCTTAAGCTGGTCGTTTCCCAACCATTTTGGGTACAACTTTGCAAGAACAACAGCTTTTTGATCAACTTTCTCTATTCGTGAGAATCCTTTCAACGTATAGATTTCTGATGCAAAGAGCCCGCTCCCAGGAAAGTTTGACGAAACGTAGAATTTAATGGATTTGCCTTTTCCATTGACTATCTTGTGACGTTCCTGTTGTATATCCTGTTTGCGGCGGGCAACTGCTATATTGATGGCTGATATATTATTTTGGAAGATAGACTTGAGCTCGAGCTGATTCACCGACGTCTATATTGTTAATTGCTTTTCTTATAATTTTATGGTCTTCAACCA
>LUCM01004193.1:0-25354 GCA_008360955.1 Fasciolopsis buskii
GGATTGCACTATACGTTCCAGTAACTTCTTTTTCTGAGCCGCTCGTAAGATCGATCGCCTCTAAATCCGCAACCGGCAGCTAGGCCGCACCGCCAATCGTTTTCCTTCCTTTCTTTCAGGCCGTACAGTTCTGCTTGGATGAAAGCATTTACTTCATTCTCTGGCTACCACGGTTTTGACTCGCATGGGATTATCCACTCCTGGAAAATTGATGTCTCGCTTCTTCTATAATAACCATATCTGCGTTCATCCCTTCACATCCCCCGCACACCGGTGTTATCACAACAGTGCGGGGCGCGGTCATATCTACCGCTTTGGCCAGCGCATATGGGGCGGGCAGCTCGGCTGCAGCCGTGTGCAGGTGCAGACACGTTGGCGGTTCTCTTTTTATGTTTTAACCCTTCAACTTTTTTTTCCCATTTTCGTCTGGGCTTTGTTGTATACTCTTCAACTTTAGCACTCGATTGCTCATTCACTTTTTATAACTTTATCTACGGAACTTTCCTTTGCGTTGCCATTTATTTGGAGCTGTTTTGGCATTTTGAACGCGTCATTCAGTGTTACCTTCCGCAGTTTTTGCACGACATTGCTCTCTTTTCCCATTTCTTTAATTGATCGCCTTTCCTGTTTCACTTTAAGGGAGACAAATTCGAGCTATGCGGTGTATCGCGAAGAATGCTAATAGTTCGTTTTTGAGTTTTTTCAATTCCACTCTAACTAAGTGTTCTAATGACAGCTCTGTAACCGTTGCTTTTCATTCCTAACCTGATGCAAAACTTCTGAATATGGGCAACAGAAGACATATTTGGGAGAGATATTATACATAGGATGCATTTGGATTTGGGCAAAACTCACATGCTCACAAGCACCTCATATAGACTGCATATGGCGATTTAATATATATGGTGCAGCTTGTCAATCAACCAGGTTGCAGACCATAAGCTTTCCGAAAAGCCTAGAATGCCAGTGGAAAAGGAGAGAATAAGGCTCTTTAATATACGATTCGCAACTCGTTTTGCGAAATCGGAGATGTTCGATGTTCTGTACGACGTGAAATTTGTGACAAACTAGCGACACTGCATACAAGCAGGAATACCATCCTGTTAAAGGGAACAAGGATCAACTCGAAATTTCGGAGCGACCACCTACTAGGGTGACTGAGATGTTGAAATGTAAATCTTTTTAATGATGGCTGGGAATACCAAACGTGTACTTACCGCAAAAACATGTTTTTAGCATAGCAAATCAAATGCTCAAAATATGTGAGGGGCGAAATGTTTATTATCGAAGGCAGGTTCACTCAGCTCGATGAGATTTATAACTTTTGTACAAGTGTATAAGCAGGCTCTAGATGAAATATGCTGATAAACAATGGTCAACTTCGTGTGTGGTTTCAAACGCGGAATATGCATGCATTTTGAAGACAATTAAAAAAGAATAGCCGCGGCAGTTTCTTAGTATCATAAGATTCAGAGCCGAGAATTCGCGAAAGCTAACCACCGTTAACTGACAACATATCAATAATAAGCTATAAAATAGCACATGGCTGACAAAAAAGATGGCTTCGCGCCTCAAGGGAGGGCAATGTGTCCCTCGGGCTTACACGAGAATCATGCGACAAACTGGGTGAGGTCAAAAGTTACGTTCCTTTTTCAATAGAAGAAACCCTGGCTTTCGGCTTACACCATCGAAGATTTCATAGAACAAAAGGTATGACAGGATTTAAATCAGTCGATATGTTTTGCGATCAACTCTGCTGAGTATTTGAAGCAAATGTATGAAGATCTGGGAAAGGCTAAGCAGAGAAAATTATCAGTCAAATTCTTTAGCGGCAGGATAGTTACCAACACAGGGGTTTGGGGGATGGATGGATTACAATCCTCTCAACCAAGCCATTTGAAACCCGCCTGGGCAAAATAGGATATTCTATAAACTGTATTGAGGGACTGACAGTTGGACGGAGTAGTGTGGAAGTTCCATAGATATGTTCCGATTACTAATGTTTTGACGTCACTTTGCATGTGGTGGGAGCACCTATGCAAAAACCTACTCTCTTGCTGCCGGTAGCATCAGTATACCCAAATCTTCCTTGCAGCGCAAACCGAATCGCAGGAAATAAATGATTTAGGCAAGATGATACCCTTGGATTTGGAAGCCTTCCCATCCATTCAATCGGAAATATTCTTAACTCTCTTCTGACCCTCGGTCATTCCTGTTCTCTCCCAAACGAATTAAATGAAGCCAAACTGAACTGGATTAGTAATGTAGGAGGGATCAGCAAATGAGAAATCAGAAGCGATCCCAATCACCACCAGTACACAATGTGTTCAGTTTACAGTATACGGCAAAATCACACAATAGCCATTTCGTGCTAATGAATAACCTGGCGTCAAAGAGATAGAGGATCCGAAAATAATGCAAACACCGCTGCATATTTTCGAGAGAACATACATGTGCCAGACTGTTTTCGGTCTCAGGCCCCTCAAGAACCGAACGGGATATGGGAAACTTTGACGAATGGCCAAGGGAAACGCCCTGAAAGACGTCTATTGTATCAGAATTAATAAAATCAGAGTCACACACATGACTTTGCCCCTTCATCATTTGCACATTTCCGCTTGGATGAAATTTAGATTATTCTCACTCACCGGGCAATTTTGACCCTCAATGGTTTTTTGGAACCGGCCTAAACCACATGCCTATTTTTTCACAGTGATGTCTGTTTGCGTTTTGAATCTTTCTTACGGCATATCTGCTGCCCACTGTTGCCTGTATACTAGTTATTTATAATGCAGCGTGCATATCATTTGCGTTCTACGTTTGATATTTGGGTGTTTTCTGAGCACTGCCTGAATGCTGCTTGCAGTGGCTGCCCAGCCGTGACTCACGTCATCGATAGAATTCTGGGTGATTAAATTCTGCTGGCCTTTAGTTGTCGTGTATATTTTGAACTGTTCGTAACTGCACTATATCGAGGTGTTTTGTATCACCTTCTTCCACCCTTGTAATAATCTTGGATTTAAGCGTCTTTGGTATCTCCTGTAAATTCCTTCTCAGAAGAACACATCCCTGGCATGCCTACAGAGACCAGGGCCATACGTTTTGAATTTTACTCCGCTGCTACCGTGGAGAGGAGCACATCTTGGTTATGGAAGACATCGCCTCTCAAGAAAATCTTGACGCGATGATAGCTAGACACCTCAGAGAAACTAACCTTGAAACTGTTCCCAGGGTCAAGAGCCGCCGAACAAGCATGTAGGATATCCCACCAGAGAGTTCTGGATGCTGCAGAAAATGGAAGAAGTCGAAAAGCACGCTAAAATGGTTATCTATTGGGGAAGCTTCCCAAGAGACGAGTAACCTAAGGATGGTTTCAAGGAGGCAGTCCACCCCACTGAAGCTCCTACACTCCTTTATAGGTCAGTGCACCCGGTTGGTTTCAAGAAATCTCACAGGGTTCATGGCACCCTAATAGACATGCAAACCGCGTGTTGTCACTATGACGCACCAACCCAAATTGGAGATCGCAGTAGTTAGGGGAGAATCAGTTGACAAACCACTGCACCTCAGACAGAATAAATTGACCGTAAGTGACCAAAAGTGACTCAGAAGGCGCTAAAGCTCGAAATTAGCTGCATGTGCTTTGACATAGGTACACCGTCTCAAAACCCAAACCCTCGGTCCTTACCTCTGTGCGATCACTGCTGTATATTGCCCCATGGCAAAAAGCACACTAAGTGGGTCGTCTAAAATAATGAAGACAACCCTCACTGGGATAACATTGGACTCGATAACCATCAAGTGCTGCAGACAACAGATGAAAAACTTTCTGTCGACACAAGCAGCAGGATGTACTCTGGATACCAGCGGCTTCCACGCAATCCGAAATAGGCTACAATATACTAAGTAGACTGCAAACTGAGAATTTTAAAAAACTACCAAACTGACCCAGGACCATTGTTGTTCCCGAATTTTTGGAAAGCCAGGCGAGCAGATAGACCTACGGGAGTTTTTTCAGCCATATTAAAGGATCTAGAAGCTTGGAAACACCATCACCTCCGTCATATCACGGGGTTACACCGTTCCAGTATCTCATCACCTCGGAGCTTTTGCTAACCCGTCACGAAGTATCACTTCCAAAAATTATAAAAACAGATGTCCCTTGGAACCCAGCCGTATCTCCTGAGCTTGCAATTAATGTTTTACAGCAGCCGCGTAAGTGCCCTTAGAAACCTCCAAATCTTCGAGGACTAGCTCCGGATAGCAAGCACCAGCTACGATGTCGCAGAAATTGGTTAACTTCCGGCATGTATGATTCGAAAACGGCCATCCTTGGCTTCTCAACAGTCAGGCATTAATCAAGCTGGGTAGCAGCGATTCAATTCCCTTGCACCACGAGAACTCTAACTCTTCTCCTTTACTTTCAGACCCCTTGACCTCTGAACAAGTTTATTGCGTTTCCGTCACGTTCCCTAATCTATCCTAGACACTTCTATTGCGCAATGTGCTTACACTTGAATTGCAATTACCGAAACAGCCTACTGCTCCTGAACTTACTGGGTACCCTATCTCAATAGGAAGGCCTCACCCACCTCTTAAGCACCGGTGACTCCATCTAGACAAGCACTGACGGAAGACCGCCGATTGCCTTGTGCTCACCTTTGGAAAGCACTTAATGGAACTCACTATTGAAGGAGCGTGGGCTCAAAGTGGGCAGAAGGTCACAAGATTTTGCTACATGCAACATCGACTCTGCTCTACGTATTCATGACAAGTGACAGGCACCGGAGCGGTGTCATTTACTGACAGCGTCCATTGGGCAAAATAAATCCTGTGCTCTGCTTTTAACTAGAACTTTAAATATCCACCAATCACTAACATATCCAAACCTGCATTTCCTTATAAAAGGAGAAACGTTCACACCCTGAACGGTTTTCCGAACCTCTACCTAAAACAAGGGTTCCCCAGCACAAGTGCCAAGGTGGCTGCGTGGCTGGAGAACTGTATCTCTAAAACTGCTTGCCCCCTTGTCTCTAAGATCCTAATACCTAGCAGAAAGAAGCGTTGCATTCCTTGCACGATGACACGCCTGTTAGATTGAAGATCCTGATTACATGTTAGGTTCGAGGTCCCAGGTCTCGTCCAGGTAGAAAGGAAGTTTGCTTCAGTTTGTAAATCGTGTGAGAACCTGATAAAGACCCACCAAACGAAAGTCCAACAAGAGATACTTCTTAGGGCTCATAAAAGACGACCTATCTCTATCAGCACGCGAGGTGATTGGAAAAGCCGACGCCATTCCCCGTAATCCTGAACAACCAAGACGAACCTACGACAGAATCCACGAACCTGGTCGACGAGGCCTTCAACCGCTACTTTAGCATCATGCTCAGAGCCTCATCAAATTCGTTCCATCCCACCTTTCACCTTATCTCTTTACGCTGCACCCTACATTTCCTGACAAACAACCAAATTCAATGGAAAAAGACCCCCGCTGCCTAAAAGAGTACTGCGACGATGAATCTGATAAGCTTTATTCCAGCATACTGAAAAGGAGCTCTGGGATTTTGGGGGTTTCGTTCAGTTACCTCTTTCGGGTTTCAGCGGTCCACTGCACCTACCATTCAGGGTGGAAGAATTCAGTTGTAGCGCCAAGTGAGTGGAAGTGTGGTCGTAAGCTTCCCCACATCTATTGCAATATTACTCTTGCGAGTATCACCGGTAAAACATTCACAAGAATAGTAAGCATGCCATCCTGTCCCGATTCTCCGTCCCAACATGGTTCCCCATCAGACGCTTCTTGCATGAACAAAATGATGACTGCGATTGAAAGCATCGCCAAACGTACTAATCGGGACAGACTTCTCATGCCACAGTCACAAGCCTTGCAGAAACCTTTAGGAAGGATTTCTGCGTTCCGTCACTGTATAATCTGGAGATATGTCGAGTAGGAGGCCACTTACTAGACTTAGTGCGTAGCTTCCTTGCGGACCACAGTTTTGCTTTCAAGATGGATCATGACACCTCGAAACATTCGCCAATCCGTTTTGGCGCTCTTCAATGCCCTGCTCTTGGGCCCGTATTATTTCCGGTCTGTATCGGCGACCTCCGGATTGTCCTCGAATCCGGCATTGGGACGTGAGCTGACTACTTGATCATATGAATCAAGGAAAACCACACCTCCGGCCGGCTGTAAATATGGTCAAGCGGCGGTCAGTTGACTGCAAATTTCTTGCCAACGATGACGAATGCATCAGTAAATCACTTGGTAATGAACTAGGCTACGGTGCTAGGTCTCGGGCGAGATACCCACCTATACTTCTCCTATCCTCATCAATCCGCCAGCAAAACAGGTTAGTGAACAAGATCCAACGATACTTCCGAGGAATCTTGCGAGAGGATTTTCCTAAATTGTGCGGCACCTATATCCACCCGCTGGCAAATCATGGTGTTTAAACACTGCAGTGAGGGCTCTCGCGCCAATGCCGTAAAATGCTGTCAGAATAGCAAGGTCTCTATCACCGCCAATACACATCCAGCCCAAGCACTCCTAAAGTTCCCAAAAATAAGTTATATTACGAGTGTTTTATTACGGCTGTTCGAACGTTCTCGGTCAAACCCGATGGGTAAGGTATTTTATCATCAACCCACTCTCCTTTCCAAAAGCCTACAGAGGAAAAGTCTTGGAGTCCCGGCCCCGCCTCTTGCTCAGATCGGATATGTTCAATCAAAGAACTATCTAACCATAGGATATTCTGTTCTAAGGAGCCGTTGACTCCCAGAGCATCACCACCTTGAAAAGGAGGGTTCACCTTCACGTAGGCTTCATTTTTAAGCTCATCCAGCAATGGCTATCTCCAGGTTTTCGCAGTAACTTCCTGACTCCAATTCAGGGACCAAACATAGCTGGGTGAAATTGAAAGCTATTTCTTTTTTCAAGTTAGCGCCGCCCATCTTTTCCGGTTTTTGCTTTCCAGCCTGTTATTCTAAAGAAAATTGGACAGTTAAATAACTGGGATCTTTGGGCTGTGCTTTGCAGTCGCGATCTACTTTAACACCCCAAGAAATCGAATGAACTGTAATGTTACTTTACCTTTCAGAAACAAAATCACTGCTGGAAGCCAGGGTCACATTGAACCCAGTTGAACCGGACACAGTGGGCGCCCCCTTTCGAGAAAAGGTAAACTATGCAGAACTTCAGGGTAAATTAGGCACTGGGAAGATCCGATTATGTGCAGTTAAGTTACTGCTTTCTTCTAGACAGATCAATATGACCTGTATTTGTAGGTCCAATTTGCTGGGCAGGACGGGGATTTGCTTCCCCTAAATTCTCCTGATTAATTCTCTAAGAGTGCTAACAAGATCCCCATCAAAGGGGTCTTCAGTATTTAGGTCACAGACTGGACTTTGGAAGCGGCACGTTAGTTGCTGCGGAACGTGACTTGCACTTGAATATATTGCACCAGACCATTGGGGAGTATATCAGGTACACACCTGGCAACGAACTATCACTGAAGAACCTCGAAGTTACAAGCCAGGTGAACGATGCTGCGGAATCCCAGTTTTTGTACCCCTTAGGCTGGCTGACCGCGTATCAGTGAGATCTATTGTGCCTGCTCCAGCCGATGGCCGCCCTGAGGTTGGTAGGAAACATGGCAAAGCTCCATGCCAGTGCAGCGTAGCTGAACTGGGACAGGGAAGATGAGGTTAAGTTGGAGCAGAGGTGGAGGTCAATTGAGAAGTACCTGCTAACCCTTTCGAATGAGTTTGCACCTCTAAGATACGAGAATCTTCGAAACACGGGCAAAATGGTCGAGTGCAAACGCCGTAAGAGCCATTAGGTGGCTAAATAATGAGAGTGTATTTTTCTCGATTTGCAAGAGGCGTGTAGGAGGCAAGTTCAAATGTTTACAGAAATGGTGCAAAGGAAACGCGAATAACAGAAAGCAAAATGGACAAGTGGATCGGCGCAATTTTGGAGCATTCAAGAGTCATACTGTAAAGAAGAATCAGATCCCGCAAAGCAACGCGTAAAGCTCCAGTATACCAGTCGGAAATGAAAACCGAAATACTCGTTCCACAAGAATTTGCAGTTTTCTGGGACTGCCGGTGGATTACGAGGCACTTCGTGTTTTGACTGGAATAATATGCCTATCGCTGGCGCCAAAATACGACCGGAGTTCAATGGCTGATGTCGACGTATGGTTGGAGTCGCCAGACAATAAAAGAGGGACGGAGTGGACAGAAATGTTTAGCTGAGGGAATATGGAGCAGAGATAACGTGGTAATTGAAGAGAAGCAATCAAAACCAAGCGGAACGCCATGCAAAGTGGATATGATAGTCCAATTCAAGGACAATAAATGGTCGTTAAAATGCTGAAGAAGGTGACAGAATACTGGTAAGATCATCTCAAACTATTTGGAAGCTATTTTGTGGAGCTTTTGCACAGAGAATGGCAGCCCAAGACTGTATTTATATGCGGTTTGCGGTGAGCTGGACGAAGAGGCGCACTGGGGAGATTTTGTGCAAAACATTTATTGACTCCACTGGACACCGGTGTTCTGCATGCTGTAATTTTAATTGTCGCTGCTTTAAATTTTAGCCAGCAGTGAGGGTAGAGAATTTGAATAAGTGCACGAGCCATTTCAGCGACTGCAGTAATCGTATTTTTGCCTAGTGGTTAAGATTTATCTGAGCTGGGGCATTCAGAGCTATCAGCGAGGTGGTTAGGGTTGAACGGAACATTCCTCAGCACCACATCTGGCTAGAAGCGTCATAGCAGAAGCGGGAAGATAGCACGTTTAGAATTGTCCTTAGGATGACGTAACCGATAGCAATGCGTCTAGCCCGGGTGTGGGATCAGAAGCATGATAGGGTGTTCTGGGTTAGGTGCCAGCCAAAGATTATGGTGATAATTGAACCGTAGCTAGTAGATCTGCAACGTAGTGGCTCTAATGCGTAAAATTTGGCAACCAGACCCGAGCTATGGCAGCAGGTTTAGGGGGTTGTCGTAGGCTTACGGTTGCCAAGAACGGCCTATTCAAAGTCGTCAAACCAGTAAGGAGGTTAAGATGACATGAGATGGATGGGTGTCTAAAATCACGAAGTGTGATGGGAGCATTGATCCATCAAATAGTACGTTGGAATTTCTGTCAATTGAAATTGTGAAAGGCCCAATGGTTAGTCACATATGCCATTGGCAACGAGGGCATATCCACTACAGGGAGGAGGGGCGGTCAAAGAATGTATTGCCGTGGACGCGCAAGGAAGCGGGTTAAAGAAAGCTGAAGCTGAATTCCGAGAAATTTCAAGCAGTCGTCTAGGTGTAGATTCAATCATGAACTAGAATTCTCATCCATGCTAGTAGGCCTCATCTAGTCCAATGTTAGCTTGTGTCAGGTTGCTTAAGAGCACAGCATTTACTGACATTTCAGGCTGGGATTTGAACCGGGCTAAATTTGGGCACGCTAGCAGGGAAGTGAGGAGGTTGATCCACAGTTTATAATAAGCAACTGTAAAGGTTTTTACCCTGGTCGACAGTCCCTAGCCGTGTGATATAAAAGTGGGTATACCATTTCTGGAGAACATGGGAATCAGCACGGTGGGTAACTAGGTTCAAGAAGTCAAAATGACAGGCGAGGCAAGATCGGCCTGCCAGGACGCCATATTTGGAAGAGTTGATAAGATTGTTAAGTAAGTTAACTGGCCGTTCTTTACCAACTTTTTCCATGATAGAAGTGGATAGAAGTGGAGTGTGGTTAACAGGGTGGAATTTTTCAGGTTCATGAGAAAATGCATTTTGTGGTGTGGAACAATAATGGAGCCTTCCACCGTGGCAGAAAAGCAGCGAAAGTCATGAAGAGAGAGAAAACACTAATACGGAGAAGGGCAAGGTCCGGACCAGCGGTGCAAAATAGGATTGTTGGGATTCCGGCGGGCTCCGGCTTGTGGGATGGCTTGGCATACTCCATCACTGTCATTGTGTCAGCAGCGTTGAATGAATTAGAGAGCAATCTAAATGGGTGGGGTGGGTTTTATAGTGTGGCTTATTGTCAAAGTAGAAGAGAAATATGCATTGAATGCCCCCGCGATATATACAGGGGACTCCATGCGTAAGATTTTGAATATGATGAGGTTCGGGGTGACCGAGGTTTTGGATTGCGAACGAGCCTTGAAATATGGGAAGTCGTACGAACTGGGCTAGACGAATCAAGTGCTGTCATGTCCTAACTTTCAAACCAGATTGTATAAGTATTTTTGTTGCCAGTGGTTAGACCCTCGGCATCGAAGGCCGCACAATGCTACATGGCCATGGACTATTTACTGTGAACTCCTTTGGGAAGTTGAGCGAACTAGGAAAGTCCCTACTTCATGCCATGCCGACTGTAGTTTCAATTGAGCATACGTTGGATTGATACTGGGATGCAATGTGTCACGAGGTTAGGCATTAAAGGACAAGGTGTATTGGCCTATCGATTTTTCTCTCTGCAGTCTCAAAGTGAACTGTGAATGCCTGCGACTCGTAATATGTCGCCGTCAGTGTTTTCTACTTCGCTTATGGAGACCCATTGAACAGGAAAAGAAAGAGCTGGCAGCCATACTGCAGGGCATAACATGGAGAGAATCCTGGATACTTAAATGGAGCCGTCTTAAATTTGTCTTGTGATGTGGCAAGTCGCTGATAGTCCGAGGCGTCGCCGAATGTATGCCGTCTATTTTACCTTCAAACTTGCAGGCATAAGTACGCTTTCGAGACTCGAGCCAGGACTTCTTTGACCATAACGTTAACTCATCTTCCCCTGACTTGCACATGCCCCTGGACTTCGCCAGCAACGATCAGTTAGTTCTGTCTGGAGGCCGCCAATAAACTTCGTTCCTCAATTGCGAATTCTTCCATGGGTTATTGAGCCGGTACGTGCTACGTCTCACTTGCTCTTAAGCGCCATCAGCATCAGCCGTTTTATTTCCAGACACCAATTTTTCGTTACTGTCTATCTGTCTTTGTGAGTCAACTTTGAGCATACTCTGGATAATCCACTACAACGGAAACTGAAGTGAGCTGAGCTGAAGGTAACTGCGCATGAGTCAAGGTCATGTAAATTTTTCAAGTGAGTGTGGGTAAACGATAGGCCTTATGGTAGATCCTTGTGGTAAAATCGGAACGCTTAATATTCGGTTTTCATTATGAAAAAGGCAACAGCCTATAAATCCTTTCAAAAATGTTGGTAATTTCGGGCTTTAGACTTCATATCTTCCTGGTGAGGTGAACGGAAATTACTGTTATAATTGTAAATGATATAATGTTAATAACACAGCGTTTGTGGCAGATGTAATTTGCCAACGTTTGGACTAACGTTGATTTTGATTGTAAAACCTGCCTCGAAAAAGACTACTCACGGTATAACGGTTTACGTGAAATATCATTTAAATAAATGAGCTTCAACTAAAATGGGAAGTCATATAATTTTTGTCAGAGGTGCTTCTGTGTAAAGTATACGTTTCGAGCTTGCTTTTTGACATGTCAACACATATACATACACGGCATCATGCTTAGTTTTTAATAATAGAAACATCCAGGTTAATAACAAACTTCAGAGATTTTCACGCTTCTTTTTCGCAATTCTTTTTACTCTTGATGGTCTCACCAAATTCCAGATTCATTCCACTCGTTAAACGAAGAATGTGGCCATTGGAATGTTTATTGGTATTTACTTATTCCGACAGATGATTTGGGTACTTATGATAACAATAACCTTGAAAATTAGCTTTGTTGGCATAGAAAAGTGGCGTACTTGTCAGCATCACTTCTTATAAAGTGACAATTGTCAAATCCTTGGCCACGAAAGGGCTGCGATAACAAACATGATGAGCTAGGAATGACACTTTAAACTTTTGTAAGTTGGTAGTTCCGAAACCTAGCATATGGGGCATAGAGTTCAAGGCATTTCATTGATAGTAATGCTTGTAAGACCGATTATCTTAACGCGGATCTCGTATTACGTTTGCTTGCTCTTAACCATTGCGACAACTTGTGCGTCACCCTTACTCGACTATGTATTATTGCTATGCTGACAACCCTGACACCTGATCGGTACAAGGAAAAGACAGTCGGAAACAGTAGCAGATCGATTATATTTTGACAGGAGAGTGCGAGCGGGACTTGCGTGAGCAACGCACAAGTGGCAATCGTGCTGGGTGGTCAACGTTTGGTTAAACAAGCGCTCCGGAAGAATAAATCCATGTTCCGCTACACGCTCCATCCATACTAAAAATTCCAAATTCAAACCTTAGATAAGATGACTGACGCACGCTACTAATGAGCTCTAAGGAGAAAAAAACATGAATATTCGCCAGCTGGCCTCAGGTTTGTGCTTTGCTATTGAATTCCGGAGGATACTGATTCAAGCAAAACGCCGTTTATTCCGCACGTTACTGGAAAGTAACTATAAAACCTACGCGTGTGTTCCTTAAGCAATATCGTTGGTTTTAATTTGCGTACTCTGTTTCAACAGTGCTATAAGACAAAACGAAATCAAAAAGTCCTTTAGCGGACGTTGCTCATTTTGTCACGTGTTGATTTCAGGATGACGTTTTTAGGATTATCTTTCTGTTTATCTAAGACTCTGCGCAAGGATCCCTTGAAGACAGCCAGTGTAACCAGTTACTGAAATCCTTGGCAATAACCAAAACGACTATTGAAGATACAGGCAACAAACTAAGGACTCAGTTGATTCCGCACACTTTTACAAAACGATGTTCATGCGAATGACAGGTTCATTGAAGGAGGTAATGTCGGCCACCATACTTTTAGCTTAGAAGACTGTCAGTATCTAGATAAGCTTAGAGGGCTGGGTTTTAACTGTCCAAAAGAAAAATTTTAAATTGTAAGTGTTAATTTGCTAAGCTCAGCTGCCACTTTCGTAAATCAAAAAACGATATTCGTAACAGTGTATCATCGAACTGCAACTGGACTTCGTTTTCCAAATCCCCCATGGTTTAAAGATTTATTCAATAATTTTACCGGGCGAATTTTCGCAGTCAAACATTCTTCTCCAATCCGTTACTTATCCACAGTCCTATTAACACGTGCCTTTGAGGAAGGAAGATGATTTTTGCTCAATAGTGCAGAGCTTAATTTGTGAAGACAGCGTCAAAGGTGATTTGCATTTCAGATTGCCTTCATGTTCACAGGAAACTGTAACGGCCACAAACCATCTAAGGCTAGTCACGGTTACCTCCAGCAGCACCCTACTCACGTATCTTTTTGCTGATTTAGCTGCATTGTATGCTCATCATAACATCCATCAAAGCCGACCTTGCTTTATTCTACCACCTTCAGCGACATCAAATTCCAAAGAGTGGTATGTTACAGTGTTAGGTGGTATTCTTGTGTGCAGTAGATTGAATGTATGATCCGCCAGGTGATACGTTACATAGAAGTACTTGCTCGACATAAACAGGTATTTTTCGGGGTAGCATTACCATGGTCTGCCTACTTTAAGGCACTGTTTGGTAAGAAAATGGCTAGAGAAAAACTGATTGCACAACCGAAAGGTTGACGGATAACTACTTCTACTGACGGGGTTGTTTTGAATAAACGCATATTGTTGTTAGGGTCATATCTTTGCTAGTGAAATGATATGCCAAGTCAAGGCCTGTCGGTCCCAATTCCTCGAATTATATTCGATTGTCTTGGCTCTAGTGGCAGTCGGACAGCGAAAAACACCAAGTTACACGGAGTCAAGTTTACTTAAGATAATCCCTTTTAACACATAAGACCGATTTTTGCTTAAAATTCTATGGAACTTAACGATAAGCACTGACGCGTATCGTTGCATACCTTTGCGGTTGACTCTATCAAACTTATGCACGAAAATCGTTGGCGTGAAGGCACTTCGACTGCGTTGCACTTAAAATCTGCGATGTTTTTGAGAAGTACAATTCTGAGTAAGCACTAAGGTAACGTTGCTTCTATTGGTTGGGTTGCATGGAATAACCATCTTGTACATTAATTTCAATCTGAATCTACGTCGAAAAATATTACTAGGAGGAGGAGTTGCGTAAATACGAAACAATTGGAGGAACGGTCGTATCTTTTAGGAAATCCTTGAATCTATTCGTGACTCGGCTGGAAAGAACACGAATCAACAGACTGTTCCCCATAAATATACTTGGGTTACTTGATTAAGACCCACAAGGCTTCCTTACGCGATGTTTCGTGACGTCAGTAGTTATGGCCAAAGTCTCAGTTAGGGGCCTTCCCCTTAGCTTCTCTTTGGGTTTTCTATCTAATGAGCTTCTGGTTTTTGTTCCACCGTTATTTGGTGTTACAAAGTATCAATAAACATTAGAGCTCCTTACCGCAAGGCCAATGGCTGTAAAACTGCAGCGATTTGAGGAAGCGGATTGCTATCTACAGCTTTCTGGGGTATGACGAATTTGAATTTGCAGGTGCTTCTGAGGTCACGCTGTCGGCTCCGGGAATGGCGAATACCCAACAACTGTGAAAACAAATTAAACGTGATCGACCGAGAAGTACCAGCAACTTGTACACAAGGTATTACTCGCGCATTCTGATTTCATGGTCTTACTTATTTAAATTGGAATTGTAGTCCTTCTTTCAGTATCTGACGACCTTAATTGTGCTTCCACAAAAGTTACCATAAGCTTGAGGTGACTTATGCCAATCTACAGTAAGATCAAAGTTTTCATCAGAAATAGTGGTATTAAGTTTGGGGTCGGCAAAATGCATTGCATTCACAAGTTAAACTACTGTCTGAATGTAGAAAATTGTTCGTGGCTGAAGTTATATGTTAAAGGCAAATCTTTCCATTAGATAGCGATCTTCCTATTGTGTTCGGCAATAAACTGAGTGTTCAACAGAAGTTCAAAGAGCCCCAGGCCTTTAGATTACTGGTGTAATTTATAACTCTTTTATGCATTAGTTTTTTATGCGATAGATTTAGGAATGCTTAGTAGGATCGATATTATAGATAAAACGTTTGAGAGTAACATCTGTATAACACTAAGTAGGAGCAACAATGCTCAGAAAAACTGCGATAGAATTTACCTTGAAGATCTTATGGATGTTTACCAAGATTGAGGGTCTCACGCTTTTCCGACCCGATTATCAGGGATTGTTTTTCCATCACTTGTTTGCGAAAGGACTCCCGGAAGCCTCCGTGCAAAATCCCAAACTCATGTTTGAAAAGCTCGGCCATTGAGGTGCATTAGGAGAGCTCATCTGCTCTTTTCAAAATTTTGTGCAATTAGTTTATTGTGAACCGGCTATCTTAGGTTAGGGTGTCATTGATAACGTTACCAGGAAGGTTGTTCGATTGGATATAACTTTTCTTGGTTTGTTTAAACTAATTACCAAGATCGAAAGAGGGCCTAGAAGTGCAAATCTGTCTACTGTTCACCCGGAAGCCGGTGTTTACATAAATCTGCGTTACCTGAACGCATTGTGACCGTAATCCCAGATGGTCCATACGGTCTGGATCTGCTCTCAGTAGGTCGAGTATTTTCAAACATTGTGAAGACTCAGTTCAATATCCGTGTCAGTGTCTTGGAAACCGGCCACGATGGCTCCCATACTGGGCTGGCTGGTCAAACGCAACATGCTGTCTACTGCAGCGTCCACAACGTCGACTTCAGTCTGGCCGCAAATAACATGATAGTGGCACCAGCTTTTGCGGTATCAGTTACATACAGGTGGATCGGCGATTTCGGATACCTGTCTCGAATGACGGTGACCAGCAGTTTTGCAGTCTCTGGTTTCAGCTGGCCCGCCATATCTTTTATACCGAGAACTTGTGTTGTGGCTTTCATAAACTGATCTGTCAATTCCAAATGGCAGTACAACGTATGGCTTTCTCATATTTGGATTGAGCAATCTCGACGACTCCACCGGTCTTTCCAATGGCGTCCATTTCGTTTACAAAATAGGCCATGTAGTTCAAACAGCCAAACACTCATGGTGCATCCACGCCTGCTTATCGATGCGGTTCACAGAATAGGTATCCGTTGTTATCTGGATTATTTTTTATGACCCACAGCACTAGCACGCCACAGTAAAATTCGAAGTCGAATGTTTAAGATGGTGCTTTGTAACTCTTCAAGGCCTTACCAAGGACATTCTTGCAAGAACCGCATGGCCACATTGAAATCAGCATTAAACAGTTCGTTAGCCAGCGGGTTCTGATGTATCCAATTTTTAATGAGTTTCAGTGTAAAAATATCCAACATCATATTTCAAACTATTATCATCACAAATTATTTATTGAATGAAGACATAATGGGTTTGTATCACATTTAAACAATAACTTAACTACGTTCGGAACCTGACGGGCTTAAGGTATTTGTTTGTCCTCTGGATCCGTCAGAAAGAGTTGCATAACGAAGAAATCCCGTCTTCAAAACGAGCTACCTTGCACATGATAACTGTTCAAAGCGCAACGAGCATCTGCAGGTGAGTGAGACAATAAGCCGCAAAACTATCTATCCTGCCCCAGTGACTCGGCATCGACTGAATGTTTGCCAAACACTTTACTAATAAAAGTATCTGAAACGTCAAGCAAGTTAACCAAAATGTCCCCAGATTTAGAGTCAAGAGACTGCTTTTTTGTCATTTTTCAATCACATCACTGCATGCCCAGATAAGTTTTCTTATCTTGCTACGAGGCGTTTTTATTTTTATTGCAGGAAAACGCTGGAAAACATTCTAAACCTTAAAATACAAAATTCCTTTAAAATTACTGTCAGAATATGCCATATGAGAAACTTCTGCTCCTCTGAGCCTCATTAAGCGTGAGAAGCTTTCGTAGTTACCGCACAAATGAAGGAAAAATTTAAATATGATTCTGGCGGGGTGTGAATTTCGCTGCCGTTATTTAGCTGAAAACCTCTCGGCCCCATATGAAAACTATCCGTTGTGTTTGACTATTTATCCAGATGCTATCCTTGTGTGCTCTGGTTCATAGGCTCTATATTTACAATATAGGCTTATTAAACTTTCATATGGAGCACTGTTCAGTTAATTCAGTATAGTTCTCGATGTTGGTCTCAGGCTTTAAAGTGATAATTTATCCTGAGCACCTTTTAACTTTTACCTGTTCGTTCTTGAATTGTTAGAATGGCTTTGATCTATTTTAGCACGACATGGATTCAGACTTATATCTAAGTGATCCAGTCCTGCAGATATATGGATGTGGATGGATTGGTCGATTAGGATATCCGTCTAATTGGTCTGAATTCGAGACGATTATTTTTCTCTGGTCCGCTTCAGCGAAGGTACAACACTGCTGTTTTCCGGGCACTGAGATACCACGTGGGAACAAGCATTTTTGCCTTGACGCGAGCAAATGTCCCTGCGGTCATTAGTGATACGATTGGGTTGACGTCCGATAAACGACACCTCAGTTCACCAATAGTAAAATGACCTATCAATCAGCCGTCATGTCTAAACTAAAGGCAAATTTAATCCCATTGTTACATCGTTGCCAAATGTTGTCTGGCTAGGTAAAACTGTGTATATTGGTTATAAAGACTGGATAAGTTCGGAAGTCCGGGTACATTTTAAAGACGCTGAGAAGGCCAAAAATTGCACCAAGTCCAGCTAGTGTTCCCAAAGTCTTTTCTTCTCAAGTTTGATCTAACCTGCCCCTCTTGTAATATGTAAGCCATCACGCCATGCAGCCTCCATCTGCGCAGTATCGCAAACAAAACGAACGTGAATTTCTTTCATGGAGGCGCGTTTCTGTCCCTCTAACGAACGACCACTCTTGGAGTTTGCTTTTGGACTAAACAATGAGAAAGACATTTTCAAGTGTTAATATCAGAAATGGATCTCTTAAAATAATGAGTCGTCGACCTTTTCTAAGTACACTGGTCACAAACATATTTGAATACACTGCACAGTGCGATGGAGGTTTCGAACATATCTGGAGAGCCACTTGATTGTAAAGCCTAGATTAACTGGTTTTTGTGAGCGGCATCTTTAAAACAATCAGTTTAACCGAAGGTTTTCGGTGGCAAATCGTTGAGTATAAGCTACAAAACAATTTTTTCCAAATGGCAATTAGCTTGACCGTCGTTCTTTTGCATTAGGGATTTTTCATGCTCATTAAGATCCAAAGAATCTGCCTTGGTTGACTCTAGGGGTAAAAATTACTATATCATTTGAGGGTGATTCGTTCATGTACTACTGAATGATAGTATAAAGGAAATCACTATTCCACTCGTGACGAAACATTTGAAATTCATTATAATATCTCACTTGTATACACCTTTTTGGTTATTTCAAATGAAATTTCTCTTGGCGAGCTGGTTGTTGCACAATCTTTACTCATGGGCACTTAAACTGGAAGTCAAATGCCATAGAAACCATGGGAAGTACGACCACATTATGAAGCAGATAGAACAATAATAAAAGCCATGTGGGGTTCATATAAGCTCCTTCATGTTGACTCTCTACTCTACAGATTCATCCTCTTCTTGGATGATCGGTAACTTCCTTATATCGCTGAACTTCTTTTATATCTCATCTAGCTTCTCTTGCTGCATAAAATTCAGTTTTTTATTTCACGTCAGACATCTCTTCACCCTTGCCTACCTTTTACTGTACATAATTCAAGTCTGCCTCGCACTTGAATACTGCAGCCACCCCAGCAGGGCGGATTCGTTTACTCATCTTTTCCCACTCGTTTAAATTTCACTCAGGACCATCAGTCTAATCGATAACCCTTCCTTAACATTCAATTTTCAATCCCTAGCTCACATCCGAGCGGCTGCTTCAGTCACCCTCTTCTATCGATCCTACTGTGACTTCCTTCTTTGATGTTTGTTTCGTCAGTTGCTGTGCTTATGACATTTGTCTGATCATCACGATCTCAAGCTTCCAGACACCTTCACTAAATTTATATTCAGAAATGCGGGATCTCTTTCGGTCTTCTTCCTTCAGAACTACCAAGCTTCAGAACACCGTTGTTCTATTTTTCCCACCAACATACAATCTTCCAGTTTAAAACCGGAGCCATCTCATTTTACTGTATATCATTGGACCATAATTTGAACCACTTTCTGCTTAATAAAAAAGCTCTATAATGGGTGGGAACGATTATTTATTATCCGAATTTTCGAAGAGAGCGTTGTCAAGTCATGCTGCACCCAGTCTGGTGTACGCAAACTACACTTTTTCCACCTGCATCGTGGATCATTCTTGTGAGAATTAGACAGGCCTTATTATCACCTGATGCGTTGGTCGAATTCCCAATAATCCAGTAAATGCTTGGGCATAAATACTTAATGTGCTTATGAGGTCTTAGTGGTCAAATAAAAAAGTCGCCACAGTGGTTTTCACACGGACGGGCAATTCTACAAAACTGTTAAGGAACAGTTAAATTCAACGGCGTTTTTTAAGGTGGAGTTGAATGCCATGGAGGCATCACGTATTACGCATCTTGACGGAGTCTTCAATATATCTTGGATTTACAGTACGACCTTTTCTCTAACACCATCTCGAACTGTATTCGCTTTCGTGGGATGCTTGATGTTGCAGAATAATTCCAGCTAGTCACCTTAACGACAGCAGCATGCTTCTTTCTAACTTGCTAAAGTAACTTTTTAAGATGTGAATGGTGCACTGTATTAAGATATTTTGATGGCCAAGCCGTGTACAATGTTTGACTACCTGTTAACTCTCACTTAACAGAATGCTCCATCGTAAGAAGTTTCAAAACATCGTCAGCCAGAACACAAAAATTTCGTTGAACATCTATTGTAAAATTAAAACTAGATTTGAGGAGACTGGACTTGCTCTACTGGGGAAGGGAAAAATAAATAATGGAAGTATATTTTTTCACCTGAAGACATCGTGATTCTTTGAATAACCGCGTAAGCTTATCATGTACTTCATTCTTTAGCTAACGTTTTTCACATCAAGGGTAGTAAAGATATCTCGCAACACAAGGATCTTTGATCAATCAGAACCATAATGATAAGTTGCCACCTACTGGAGAGTAAAGATTTTACTGAGTCATCTGGGGTTAGTAAGAAGCTCAGCTGTGTTCTTTTTTGCCTGTCGTACAGCTCGAAGTTAGGAGCTTCGACATTATCAGGATAAAGCGTATACCACATGATTTGCATATTCGTCATACGATCCACTCCATATGACGATAAATAGCCAACTTTCCTCCCTATGTTTTGAATTTCACGGTACAGAAAAGAACTCAAGTATTTGTGGCAGACCTCGCTGTTCCGCGGAGCTAGAATATACCATTAAATGTGGAGCTGAAGAATTTCCAATACTTGAATTTTCCATTGTATTTCTACATAAGAAAATGAGATTTTCGGGAGTGATCATAAAACGTACATCTGTGGAAAGCTAGCACTGAGGTTCATTTAAACGTTGCTTCGAATTGACCAGCCCAACGTACTCGACGCCAACGGTTAAGAGTAGATGAAATGATAATTTCAGTCTGTTTAAAAACTGTTATGCCGAAAACCCGTCGTCTTGTATTTGGGATTTTGGGCGTCACCAAACGTTTGCAATAAATTTGTATGGTGGAATAGTTAGCTCACAAGTAGCGGTCCGTGAGATCTGTAATCAAATTGAGATGCAGTAGGAGGAATCTCTAAAGATATATCCATTACCATAGCTTCTTTGGAGAAAGAGAACTTTTTCAAAGTTTCGGGCTTGTGAAATTTACTTGAATGCGCTTGCTTTACTGGAGACAGTTGCAGGAATCTTCCGTTGTCTCTGAGACATTTGAGATTTTTTTCACCCTCTGCTTACTGCTTGGCATCGTGTTTTGTTGACTCTGTTCCATTGCAAAAGTTTGCGCAATAAAGTTTTGCGTCTGGATTCCGATTCCGGTCTTTGCTATCCTGTCGGTCAAGGAAACTTGTCGGCACCACACTTCAGGATTCGTTGACAAACACGTCCGATATTTGCATTCCATGCGTCTTCTGTAGATTCATTACCACAAAGCTCATCGGATCTGAGAACACCATCGAGTATCTGAAAGAAGCACTGTCTTTAGTGAAACGCAACAAAAATGTCCTGTATGTTGTTTTTTCTCCACGTCTGTCATATATGTGGTAATAACGAACACTCGTTTTGGTTTGCCTCCAGCAAAATCAAGGTCTTCCTAAGAAACAAGGTCACTAATTTGGAATTTTCTGATATTGTTTCATTGAATCAGTACCTTATTCAGTAGGGCAGTAGCCTGCACATTGGCTCCTTTGTGCTGGCTGTCTGTTTTGATTGTCTCTGGTCACTTGATCGCAGCTGGAAGTACTTATGGATTGGAGGTTATATCATGAATGGCAAAGGTTAGATTGACTGCCGTAATCGTAACACTTGTAGCTTCTACGCGACGTTTATCTACACAGTCTGAACAAGTTGCAGAAAACTAGCATGATATACACTGAGAGGAATGACCAAATAAACGGGCACTTGAAAAGTTACCTTGTCCACACTGACTTTTCTTTTGACTTGTGGATGACATCCTTTTGGATGACTTTTGTTCGAAATGGTTCATCGTAATTTACAACTAAATTTTCCCTGCGTTTTCATTACTTTATTTTCAGCCTATTTTTGATTAGACCAAAATTAAGACAAGTTCTGATATCCGCGACACCCGATTTATTTTACATCTTTTACTGATGAAAAAGCGTCTGGATTTGTAATCATTATCTGAACACTACCGAAAGCGAATAAATGGCCGAACAAATACACGACAAAGTGAACTACTGACTCGCCATTCGAAGACGGACATACTAGAAGATCTAAACAACTGAAGTAACACCGTAGATTAGAAGGGAAAAAGCAAGTACGGATAAATGTGAGTCGTCGGACCGTGCGTTGTATTTTGTGTAATTGATGCACGCCTCACTTGCTTCCATCGGACGTGCGTGCACGGTGGAGGATGAGGAGCCACCAGAAACTCCCACACACAGTTCAATTGACAGCCAGACAGACTATTTGGAGCAATGCTTCAAACCTCCAGGTTGGACAGCGAGAGAATTGGTGGAGAAAACAAGCGAACTGATGTCGCGATCTGTTGAAGTATGGCCTTATTCTTCTCTGACGCCACCAGACTATCCGGTGAGTAAACACACACGCACTCTTAATATTCATCTGTTTATTCATTCTACAACCATTCTATTTGCGTTGTCTGTTTAAACTTCCACTTGTTCTTCTCTTAGTCCGACTGTTTAAAGTTAAATTGAACGTAATGTGGGGGGGGGCATAGTAATCGCTCAACCAGCAAGCAAAACTTCGAACCGATTTGTTCACTTCTGCTCACTTGGGCCAATTTATATGACAGTATCTTCAGCTACTGATGGAGCAACTGGGAGCGTTTTTCATAAGGCGGACCCGTATCAGAGCAACTCTGGAGTTCAAAATGCTAAAACTTTGCAAGTATCAAGTATCGTTTCAGGTTATAAAGGTTGTCTAGTTTAGACCTAATCACTGCACCACGTTTAACAACGAACACTTAGATTTCAACTGTTGTCGCAGGTAATGATGGTTATTACAAACGTCTGCAGCATTGCATCCCAGGGCCAAGCATGAAATAATATTCACTGGAGAATAGTAGTGCAAATTTCCGATCCTTACAAAGATTTTTGTGTCTCAGGTTACCGTTCGCTTATTTAATTGTCTACTGGCGCATTTCAAATTTGTCACAAAATATCTATACTAACGTGCCCCATAGTCCAGTAAAATGATTTCCTCGGAACTTATTTTTGTTAACCAGTGCACTTGTCAAACTGGTATTCACTGGTCTCCTAAGGTCCATCACAATTGAAATAAGAATAGTCTTGTTTCCTGCCCTTAACCAGATCAATCTGCACTCTTTGATTCTGTTGCAATTCTCGCTTCGTTCTAACTGCACAGGTTGCCGAACATGAGCGAACAAATTAATAGATGAGAACAGGTAGTTTGTCCATCAGATTTTTGGAAGTCATTTGGTCACCTGAAAAAATAGGCACTTAGTTTGAGCGTAGAAAACTTGCAGTCTGTCGCCTCCTCCCAAATGCCGCACTGCCTAGTCCTTTTGGTTAAGTTTTCCGGAACAAGGTGGAATCTACATTCCCATCTTTTGTGAACTCGGTGCCACTTATTTCTCCGACGCTCGCCAGCTGCTTTTTTAGGTTTTCCGATTTCATTTTTTTTAGACAGGAGCTTCATGAACTGCTCCTCGGTATTTTATTGTCAGTACTGATTTTTTCTGAAGAATTTACTTTGCGTAATGCACGTATATTTACTTGTTAACAAGAGTTTCCCAGGAGATTTCATCTGTCAGGTTTCGGAGATAAGAGGATCATATTAGGGGTAAGAATTTTCAATAGACTCGTTGACATGCCTAATATTTGAACATCCAAATCGTCATTTTGAACGGCAGTCACTAGATAAGCAGAGAGGAATGCCCCGAGTTGCGTCAAAGTTCGTGGCTTTGTTGGCCTTAATATTGTGAATATCCGGACGAATTTATGTCGGAATGCGAATTTGCATGGCACGAGAAAAATTTCACTAAATCCGAGAAAGAAGAACTAGCCATGGTCAGTTTTTACCACAGCTTGACGATTGTACAGAGTGTCTGTATCACGAATTGAATGTCACGACAGATCAGAGGCATTAAAGTCTTTTATCATGCCGACCATCAAGAACCCAAAAAACTCGGTGCACCCAACCTACTTAATGGCACTGTATCCATTGTTGGGATGCGTTTCATGCAGTGAAATTACAGACTACTGCCTCGATGGCGGGTTGGATCGAAGCTGATCTTTGTTCTTTCATGTAAATATCTGAGTGAGGTGGCTGGGTTTATTTACTTTGATCGTTTATCAGACTGGTTGGTTGTATGTCAGATGAAATACTGTAAATTTTAAGAAGGCTGAAGTGGAATTTACTGGTCTGAGGTACATGCGGCATCGTTGAGAAACCCGGCTACCGAAACACAGATCGACTATGCGCAGAAGCAATAAGATCGATTCTGTTGTGCGACCCAGAATCGTGGTGCTTAAGGACACAAGGTGTTTGAAGGTAGCTGTCTTTTTGGTGTTGTTGGAATCTGATAGGAGAATTTAGCCCGTAAATCAGAGGTTATATACAAGGCACTGGGCCCTAGGGTTAATTCTTGAGGCCTGGAACTTGAATAAACTAAGATGATTGGGTCTTGTGTCCGCGCACGCATAGGGTGCCTGCATCACTTTAAGCTGTCCTTGGAAAAGCAAGGGGTTGAAAAATGAACCGAGGTGGTCTGTCGGTGAAATGATAAAGTATTATAGAAACTTTAACCAGTGGGGAGGCTTTGTAGTTCCGGCTGGGCTCTGCTTGGGATCCATGGGCTCCCGCCAAGTGGCAGATGGAGACAACTAGTGGTACGGCTAAATGCCGCAGTTATCGGAATTCTTAAATTCGAACTCCTTCCTGTTCGTTGTTGATCTTCTACTGTTTCTCGTTCATCTATCTTTTGAGCAAACGTTGCTTATCGATAACAACCAAATCCAAAGCACTTCGGCTCAAGGTTTATGTTTTTAAGAATTGAACTTAACTAAATTTGATACTGGCGTCGATAAAAAACAATCAGTGGCAGTTAAGCAGTAAATTCTCTTACTGCTGGCTGAGTGCAGTCTGTTTTCATTTTCGTAACTCGTCAGGAACGTTTGCCACGATCCCTTATGATGTGTTCATAACCATAACCAAATTCGTGTTATTATTCTCGGTATTGCAAAAATGCGGTTTTTCACAACAATTGGACGACAAGGCGGTACACGGCATACATACTACGGTTTTCAAAATCCTCGGGATTTATATGCAGTTGCGAACTGGGAATAGATTACGTTTGCTGTATTCTTCCTGTTTCTTACTGATCCCATTCTGTCCGAGTCTAACTATTGCTCGGATGCAGCTAGTTTACACAAGGATTGGTTGCTGTACCCTACCGAAGTCAAATTCGCAATTTGTCACCCTCTTAATTCACTATAACCGTGAATTTTTTGTTTCTCAAAGGTATACTGGGGCAGCAGTTGGGAAGTAAATGTGGAATATATCGTATGCTTAGGGCCACAAATTGCTATGCAGCTGTGTCATGAGTTAAACGCCGACAAATAATTCCATACTGCATCGGTCGTCGCACAGGATAACCTGGACCGCGCTGCCCATTGCATCGAGCGCAGGTGGGGTGGGTAGTGATAAGTATGCCACTGCTCAGAGTTCTCTCTCTTTTATTCAACCTGTCTCTTCTGTCTCCAACCCAATCTCTTTGCCCCTTCTGCCTACCCATAGTATCTCCATTGATAATACGCCCGATACTTGCAACGGTTTATTGTCAAGTAGTGTAGTAG
>LUCM01004193.1:28178-127415 GCA_008360955.1 Fasciolopsis buskii
TGGCGATCGTGCTGTCATTTTCTATCGAATCAGAATGATTGAAAACACGCGCGTTTGTGCAGTTAGGCTGTGTTCCGTGTGTTGGCTGCAGCAGCATCTTATATTTTCCTGCCTGTTTAGGTCCACTCCCTGTTCCCCTTGGGTATTCACTCATTATATAAACGTGTAAATCTGGGGAAAGGCAGCGGTCAGTGAGGCTTGCCTTGCTGTTTAACGCTGAACAATGATGATAATGATGATGTGTCATGGCGGACGTCTGTATTCCGTCGGCTGTTGTTCCACTAAATTTATATGCGAATTGGCAAACTTGGAGTTTTATTTTGCGAAATTGACTGACAAATAATGGGTCATTTGGGCAATATTGAAGAGGTGATCTAAAACATTGGGGAATCCCGCCTTTGCTTTTACGCTTCAAATGGTCAGACTTTGTTCATGGCTTTAGTTTTACTAAGCTCATCTTGAAGAGCTAGAAATTCCTTATCAGTGAGCTAATGGAATGGGGTCAAATTTGGCCGCATGAGCTTGTCGAGGACGATAAGGCCCCTAGATTTTCTGGTGTCGATTCGAAAGAAAAAGGACGTCCTGTGCACAATACAGCCGTATTCATTTGGAACAGTGTGGCTTTCTATTTCATTTGTTATTCATTTTATTTTTGCTCAAATTGAAGTCAGAATGCCAAGGTCAATCAGGTGAACGAATAGACGAATTTTTATCCATTTATTGCACCGAGTTTTCATGTTTGTAGGAGTATCTAAACTGGAGTTATTTGCTCTTCTTCAATGGTAACAGAAATCTGGCTGTGCGTTGGAGTGTGGAATCTATGTGAGATCAGAGGAGGGTGAGAATACAAGTGGCGATACTGCAATACCACTGGATAAAACAACTAAAATTGCACTTGCATCGGTTAGTATCGAATCCTACTCGAATGTTACGATTCCACCTGTCGCAGAAGTTTGTCTTGATCGGCTTACTCGGTTGCACAGATTATGTGAACTTGTTCGACACACATTTCGACTGGATTGTTTGACTAGTACTTATAGTGAATTGAATAGCGGCCTGAGCAATCTCTACACACATTCGGACAACATCACTCTCAAAGAATACGAGTTGCTGGAAGCCACGTTGTCGGACTATTCTCGAGCCTATTCATCACCTCTTCCAACACACCCTGGGCGTTCAACACGATCCGAACATCATGCGATGATGCTGAAACATTCTGCTCTACCCGGGACCGCAAGTCTTCATCCCTCCTCTTCTTCTTCGCCTGGTCTTGCGACCTCTGCCTCTGTCTATCCATACACTCATTTTTCCACACCAGTTGTGTCCAATCCAGGTCAGCTGGGTGAGCTTCGTGTGATTTGTGAAAGTTTAAGACAATGCTTGACTCAGATGAAGCGATTTTTTCACGAGCAGCAAAATACAGCCCGTCTGCTGCGAAATTTTCCTCGTGGTTCAATTGAGACGAAATTCAGTCTACTTCATTCACCCACACAAACAGTAACAGTTGACACTAACCGACTGACTTCCGCCATTTTGTTGTCTGCTCATCATCTGGTTTACAGTGGACTTTCTTTGCTTGCTCATGCCGACATAACGCGGTACACACACGGTGAGCTATGGGAGATGACAAGAGGTATTGAAGAATTAGACATCCTGAATCGACATCTTCAGATTGGTTGTAGAACAGCACACAGTGAATCTTTGTGTGACATGTTGATTGAAATGCAGATCGTTCATAAAAGTACAGGATCTATTCTCAATGAATTGTCCCATTTTGAGCTACTCTATGATCCGGTTCTTGTTGCTTGCTCAATATCGGTCGGTTATATTTTTACCTTGATAGCCTACCAACGATCGATAAGGCTAGCTAATGCAATTTACCAGCAACTTTCTGCAGTCCGTTCGTTCGATCTGCAGGACAAAAAAGAGGGTCCAATTTTCACTACGGCTTCCGTTGCCCAGTCAAAGTGTCTCACGCTAGTTGAAGCGTTTCGGGTCTATTTAAATCAGAATTACGATCGAACCGCATCAGAATATCTACGCAGTGAGTATGAATTTATCGCGGGGTTTCTGGATGTCTTGTCACAGTCTACCAATATGTTATATCAAGTTCAAAAACTTAAACTGATATGCAGTGCAGCTGCAGCGGCACAGGCAAAGAAAACTGAGCTTGATAGACAGAATCAAAGATCTCGTTTCCCTAAGCCAGCTGTTGTTCATGAGTCTTCCTCACATGCCGTCAGTGTTGAAGGAGTGCATGGAATTCTCGTGAAACGTATATCCACAGAGAAAGAGCCCAGTTATACTGGGGAAGGTGAAAGTAAGTCGGTCAGCAAGACGAACTGTGCAAACAATCGGACCAGTCGTTGTGTACGTAAAGAATCGAGCTCGAAGAAACACTCAGTCTCGCAGTATCAGGAAACTTTGCACCGAGCAGGCACACTGGACCGCTACGTGGCCACCGGATCTGTGAATTATCCGATGAGTTCTAACGATCCCGTTGAAAATACAGACAGCAAAAATGGTCAGGAATCAGAAAATGTGTGTGCAACTGTCCCGACGGAGCAGCCAAAAAAAACGACCTCTGTTAGTGCGAAAAAAGCCGTTCAATGGAGTGACCATCGTGAGATTAGCACGCGACACCAGGTTATTGGTCGTTTTCTGGAAATGACTTGGCGCTATACGGAAATACATCTGCTCAGCTTGTTTATGTGTCCGTCGACATTGTATGTGACTAATGAACAAACAAGCAATTTTTACGGGTCGTCTGTCAAAGATGGTGCTGAATCAGAAACACATGTCTCCGGAATAGGCCGTCGGTGTACAACTGTTTCGTGTTTTTTGATGAAACCGCATCAAATACGCACTCTTTCCGGTTACATACGAGAGGTGTCAAAACCGGGTAAGTTTATCACATCACCTAGCTCTTATAGCACCGTGAACGTTGTTCATGCATAGGGATTTAATTTATGAAAACGCTTTGATGTTTTGGCTAATAGTGAAAGATTTTCAACTGATCAGTAATGCGATTCCCTCGTTTAGGGGACGTTCCAGTAAGATTCATATTTAAAGCACCTTTAGTTGAATTTTTAGTGGTTCATTATCTAGTTTAAGATATGAGATTTATTCAGGATGGTCCCTCGTTCGCATTAATTTGATCATATTTCGTGTTCACCCATTTCCACCAATCCCGGAACTTGCTCCGGTTATTTTTACTGGTATTCAAGGGCACCATTTTACAAAAGCCGAAGCCCAAGGGTCATAGAGCACGCAAATAGCCTCAATTATTTCTAGTTCATTCTGGGCGTTAATACCTCAGAGTATGAGTAATATATGGAACTGGTAAAAACTTCGGGTCAACTTTTGATGAACTCCCAACTTCACGGGAACACGGATGTGTGTTATGTATCTAAGTTTCACTTCTGTTACTGTGTGCGTATATATATATCACCAGTGCCACAAAATAAAGAAAGCGTTCAAGGTAATAATAACGTGAGCTAGGTTGTTGCTTTCTCGGCACAAAGAATTCCTTATTTTTGTTTACCCTTTCCTTCTGAATCCCAGTTCTTCCTAATGACATTAAGCCGCAATCAGTCGTATTTTCCAGCACTTCAGTTTCAATGGATGATGAAGTACTGATTGAATTTAATTTTACTTCGAGACAGCTGGACATAGTGGATATTTTGTCAACAGTGTCTTGCTGTGGAACAAAACAGGGAAAGCTTGATGACGAAACTAGTGTTGGTTCCACTGTATGGTTTGTATAGTTCTAAGCCGAAAATGCGAAATTTTAACTTAAACTAGATTGGCAGTGATGGATAAATTCTGTTCGGTAATGTACAATGAAAAACTGGTGAGAGTGAAGGATACTTGATAGCTTTTGATGGGAAGCGTTTTTCTTTCAAAGGTTTTCGTCTGACAGATGTTACAATCTAATAAGCTCAACAGCTTACTTGTTGTGAAGTAGAGAGGCGCACTGTAATGCCGATTTGTAAGGTAACAATGTAGCCTTTATTCAGAAGTTCATTATTCACCATAGCGACAAATAAACTTAAACACAACCAAATGGACAATTCTGAATCACTCGTTTTGTTTAGATGACACGACAACTTATGACCGTTATTTTCGTGAGTCGGAATAAACAATGCGGAGTGGCAGCAATTTGATTTCGTCCGTAATAACAGTCGGTGATCAACAAAATCCAAGCTAGAATCATATGAACTGTTCTTGTTACACGCATATCTTAGAGATGAAACAGAAGGGCTATGTTTAACCCATGGTGTGAAAGCCCGACTGCACTAGTGGTCAGAATTGACAGCCATGACTTTGGAATCTCCGTGTCACAAACCCACATAGGGACCTAGTGAATCAGCTTCGCTTGGTAACAAATTGGGCGAAAGCAAGTTCTTGTTAAGTATCAGGGGAGCAAAATGTTTAGATGTGAACATGGGTTTTTAGTGTATTGAACCCAGTTGACCACCACCGGCCTGTCCGCTTTTCCAGCAGTTAAACCAACACTAAGATGTATCACTAAATTCTTCCGAGGCTTTTGTGCTTGAACAAATTTTGTTCGTGCTCATTGGTCCATGAATGACCCAACTTCAACCTTTCGCCTGTTTTCATATTATATGAGTGGGATAATTTGAGTGAAATGACTCGTTTCTTCATCTGACCTACGTGATTCTTTGTTAACCCAATTTTTTTGGTCATGACTTACCGGTCCCTCTATAAGTGCGACAGGCTCTAAAGTCTATATCTTTTGTACCAGTCATGCTTGAAGCATGTGACGCTGAAAATCACAGTTGGTCGGTTTAAGTTGTTTCACAGTATATATATATATGGTGCAATTTACGAATTTAAACTCCCTGATGTTATTTCTTCACTCAGCTGATCCTGATCCAAAAGGTTTCCGAAGGAACCACGTGACTGGTGGACGATATCACCACTGCCGTTTTATTTAAATTGATCTTTTATTACACCTTATTTTACTCAAGTTTAATATAATCGACCTCTTTTTCTCCTAGAGTCTGTCAGTCATATTCTCGTTTCCTTAGAATTCTCTCGGATATCCGCACTTAGTTGTTCTCACATTTTGTCTCGTTATATTTTCTAGCTCGTAATTTGGTCCTATCTTGTTGCACCCGGCAACCAGGACAACGGTCATACAATTCAGGAACAGAAATTTAACGTAATACAATTAGAAATACTCATAGATTACCCCCCTTCACAGCTGAAAATTTTCATCCGGCCGTAGTCACATTTGCCAGTTAGATTCAAAAAGTCACCTCCGTATCCGTTGCCGTAATTTGTATCACGAATTAGGAATAACGGTTAGTCTTCCATTCTCGATTTATTCAACCAGTTTCGGTAGACCTCACAACGAAGTCATAAACAGAGGTGAATTAGCCCACAGTAAGAATTTTCAGTTTCTGGTTTTTTTTCTGCTGGCAGTACTTGCCGTCGATAGACAGATCATCCTGATACCGTAACGCAAGCAAATTATGGTTTCCCTTATAGAGAGATAAATTAGAATGTCTACGAGGGGATCTTCCGTCGTCAGTTGGATGTTTCTATTCTAACCCTTCACACTTCCGTAATCATGCGTAATCAATCACCGACGGCCTATTTGCTCAATCGTTTTTGTAGCCTCTTGTTTATGTTGAATTATGATTAGCATCAGCACCGGATCAAAGGAATTCGGGTCGATTGTTACTCTCATTTTCTTGGTTTTGTGTGTATGCCTTCGTTTTTATCACTCACATTCGTAAACACATTCATATGAAACCGGGTCATCACCCTAGCGGACGCCTCACTGTTGGTGAATGAATTGGGATTTGTATTCTGCCATATGTCCGTCATACTATCCAGCAGTGAAAATGGTCAGCTGAAACTCGGAGATGATGCGGACGAAAGTGTGGGATTTAGCATCTGTGCACCCAAACATCCGCGTCGGAAAGAGCATTGAGGAGCACGCACGGCCGCACTTGGACCAGTTGACAAACCAATAGCTCATCGGAGGACTCCGAGGACAGGTGGACGTTTCAACATTCACACTAACACTAGCGTACAGCATGCGCCATAGGATTACATTGTTGGACCTGAACTATAATGGGCGTAACTAGATTTAAACTCGGTAGCACTGCCACCCAACGGATGATAAAATGCACCGACAATAGAAGTGAACGGATAGACAGGCGACAGATGGACAGCCGAAGAAATTTGATAGCCCAAAATAAGCTTGTCTTTGGTACTATTTCGGTCTCGCACCGCTCATTTGTCTACTCTCCCGCATCCCGCCTTGGTTTTCCGACTGGCATTTTAGTTCGCTTGGTTAAATTCAATGCGCTGAGGTACCTGCGAAACAGAAAATGATCGGTTTTGCAAATCGTGTTAAGCGCTTTATGAGACAGTAAATTCTATTCCAAAGGGATTCCTTTATGGATAAGATATCAAGTTTCGTTCTATTTAGAGAATGTAGAATCAAACGATTTTCTCCCCTTTGGTATTCAAGATTATTAAGTTATGATGCCATTTTCGAGTTGGAAGTAAACAAGTCAGTACTCTGTCGGACAACTGTAATAGGGGAAATGGACATCATTTTTTCCAGGGGGAATGTTCCAAAAAGATGTAACTTTCCCGTTACTTCTGAAGCGAAATCGCCAGTATGTTTGGATTTAAGCGAAACGAATAGAGTTGAGAAAGGGACACTAGGAGAATCGTAAGTCAGTGCCTTTGAAACAATGTCTCCCGAAATTTGCGAATGACTGCTGAGTTTATTTTCAATAAATCGTATGACTGCGGCTAGCAAAATTATGTTATACCAGACATCGTGGGTTTTTCGGTCACCAGTCCGTAATCAGTTATGTTGAGTGCTGTCAAACTGAGGTACGGTTGGAAGAAAATGGCAGAACCAAAGCGTTCCTAGATTCACTGGAACTGGTGTAATTTTTTGGGTTTATTTGCTACTCGGAATGTCACTCCTGTGGCTCTTTTTGCCCAGCTGATCGCATGAACAGGGTAACCAGATAGCGGACATCCTGTACGAAAAACTCAGTTGCACCTAGGAATCCCATTTGATGCTTGACACCTAAGCATTCCTCTGACGACCCTAGCCCCACATATTCAAGCTTGACGAACCTGGCCTGCATTTTTGACTCTTCGAATTTCTTTTCCAACTCTAATTATTTTGATAATCTTGTTCGCGAAAGAAATCAGAAAGCGAAGGTCTTGGCTTACTGGTTTTCGTTTATTTAGCTTCATTCAGTTATCCTACATCTCCAAATCCTTCTCTCACTGTCTCCTCTGTTCTCTGACCCACGAATATCTACCATAATTTGCCCTCTTCCTAAACTACATGAACCTTTCGATTAGAACATCTATCTTCGAATTTCCCTCATCTAGTATTGAAAGAAAGGCGAGGTCTTTGGCTTGCTTCAAATGCTTGAAAAATCTCAAAGAACACTGAAAACAACGCAACTTGGTGAAAAAGCTCCTTTTCAATTATTCATACAAATGCAAATACATAAGATTGAACACGTTTAAAAATGGATCGAGGAAATTGTCGGTTTACAACCACACTAGTTCACAACTCAAAGAATATCTGTTCTCGCGTACATGTGATTATGTATAATTTGTAGATTTTTCAGTTGATCAGGCTGTAAATCATTTACTGAAGGACGGCAAGTGGGCCAGGGAAGTTTACGCGTCTGAACGAATTGTTTGTGAGCTCACCGGAAGAGTTGTAAAAGCGGACACACGCAGCATCGACTGTGTTTATGGGGAGACACATGACAGCTCTTGATTGTCTGCTCACAAATTTTTAGATGGTGCGAAAAGCACTTACCACATTCACTGAGTTATTTGTTTCAACAAGGTGTACGCTGTTTCTGTACTCAGCCTAGCCGGACATGATTGGACAAACGCCTGGTCATGCGGGCTAATACACCTAGTCCCACAGGAACAGGGCCGGTCCCGACGAACTTCCCCCAGTTCTTTTCAAATTGGGTGCAGAGTTGCTGATGAAATCACTTATCTCTTTGCTTCATGATATTTAGAACGAGGAGCGTATCCCGCTATCGTGGGGTGAGTCACTGATTATACCCGTCTTCAAGAAGGGTACACAGAGTGACTGCAGCAATCATCGTGGGATTAGTTTAATTCCGACAGTTACTAAGGTGTTAGCCTCGATAATGCTGCGCCGTTTGACACCGATTCGCGAGAGTCATATCCGCGAACAACAGGCCGGATTTCGGCCAGGTCGAGGTTGCATAGACCGGATATTCAGTCTTCTGCAATTACTAGAAACGTGCTACACTCACCGCCGCCCTACGATCGTTCTGACATTCCTATGGTCGCGTGAGGGTATACGGTGAACTGTCACGTTCATTCGAAACGACTAGTGGCGTTCGACAAGGGTGTCCCATCTCTCCATTCTTGTTCAACTTTGTCATGGACGAGGTGATGGAAGATGCTTTAGGATGTAGGAGTCGAACTGGAAAATGGAGGGAAGCTATGTGACTTAGATTACGCAGACAACGTCGTGTGTCTGTTCAAATCCGCAGATCATGTCCAACGTACACCAGACAGACTCTCAGGGTCTATTGCTCGCTTTGGCATCTGCTTTGTACCTTCAAAGTGTAAAGTTCTGTTACAAAAGTGGACGATAGTAGTGCCGAACTTGGTACTCGATGGAGAGGAACTAACGACTGTGGATCGTTTCGCCTACCTTGGTAGCTGCGTGTCTAACGATGGTAGCTCGGCAATGGAGGTAAACACGCGTATATCAAGGGCTCGAGCAGCTTACGCTGGATTGAAGCACTTGTGGCGTCGGCCTGATATTTCACTGAAGTTGAAAGGTCGTGTGTACTGGGCTGCAGTGCGCTCAGTTCTGCTGCACGGTTGCAAGACATGGATTATGCGTGTCGGCGATGTTCGTCGGTTGGAGGTTTTCGACCACGGATGTTTACGTAGTATGTATAGGATTGGATGGAGTGACCGGGTGAGTAATGTGGAGATCCGGAATCTAATACTAGGTGCCAATTCCGAGAATAGCTTGTTTCAGCGTATCAAACTTAGTAGACTACGCTCGTTGGATCACGTGTTGCGTATGACGAACACTCGTCTACCATATCGTGCCCTATGTTGGGTTCCTCCCAAGAAACGGAAGAAACCACGCGGAGGTCAACAAATGACGTGAGAACATGAGATGAGAAAATGTACAGCGAAGTTAGGTAAAGTAGGTGTCTCACGTCTTCGTTGTTGGGGTCCGAAAGACTTGTCAACTAGCTGGCTGGAGACACTGAACGATATGGCAGCGAATTGTGAACAGTCGTGAACACTGGCAATCGTGTTGTCATTTTCTATCGAATCAGAATGATTGAAAGAGAGGGGTTGTTGTGTTCCGTGTGTTGACTGCAGCGGCATGTTATCTTTTCCCACATGCGTAGGGTCACCCCCTGTTCCCGTTGGGTATCCACTCTTTTTATATAAATTTGTGAATCTGGGAAAAGGCAGCGGTCATTGAGGCTTGCCTTGCTGTTTAACGCTGAACGATGGTGATGATGATGATGTACTGTTTTCTTAGTGCCTGTGCACGGGAGCTTAATTTTACAAGAACGGAAAGCTAATAGCAAAGTAGTAGTTGGTGAAGAAACCCGTCGTAGTAGTATCAGGAAGTGATATGGTAAGAAATTCTTTGAGATGGACTAATCACTATGGAATGAAAATCAAGGCATGTTCAAAATCAGTTCCCAGATGCCGCGTTCGAATTTTAAGAGGACATTCAAACAGAAGGACCAACACCTAAACTAAACATGCCTACTGTTTATAAGAATGGGACGTACCCAAAACTTGCACAGAATATATAGCTGCGTAGCGAAAAGAAAAACCTGATAAAGAGAAGTAAATTGTTTTCCCTTCAATCTTTTCGATGCAAGAAGAAACAATAACAGAGAAGAAACGACCGAAGGTGACCGACGAGGGGGAACAGTTGAGAACGATGGGGTCCAAGAAAGTCCTGGACCGAAATAATCATGTCAAAAAACACGGGAAATTCCGGATGCGTTAAACAATACACTATTTTTTTGTAGCCTAAGGTAGTAAGTTGATGAAAACAGGCGTTCAACGAAACAAAATGGCGCACAATTGTACGAGATGTCAGCTGATGCCACATGAAATGATGGTAGGGTAAAGAACAGTGGGGATTATTGTCAACCTGTAAACGGATCTGGCCGGAAGTAGAAAAGAGACGGTCAGGGATCAAAGATTACGAACACATATTATGAAAATTGTTCCCCAACAATAAGAATTTTAACAGTGGTAGATTTAGTTCGAAGCAAAACGGCCGATACTTATGTCAGGCAATATTCACCAAACAGTGGTTTTGTAATTGTCAGTGTGGCTTATTTATACTCATCCTTATGATGCGGGATTGGGGACCTAAACATTTAATTGGAACAAAAAGGCAATAGAAACAACTGATAGTAAAAACTAAATGATATGGAATGAAATTGTCGGAATAAAACAAAATACTTTTGTCATATCACGGACGGGTTATTCAAAATCAGAACTCTTTTAAACGTTAAAACGACGGTGGATCAAGATGAGTCTCTGGCCCAGACGAGTTGCCTCGGAAATAAGGCTACTTGGGGCAGTTGTTGGTGTACATTTGGCTTCAGATAAGAGCAACTGAAGTACCTGTGGCTGCTGGGTAGAAATTAAAGTAACTTCATTTAATAACAATAGAACTTAAAGAGTCGTCTGCTTTTCCTCATCTGTTTACTGAAATTTTGATGATTTGTGGTGTCCGTATTTTCCAGCTATTTACTTATCAGTCAAACGAGTTCTTGGAATGGAATCTATTCCATTCGCCAAATAATTTAGACAATTGTTATGTAGTTGAAATTCTGTTTACCACAATCATTTTTAGTTCAGTGAAATGAATATTTCACTTTCATTTCTATATGGGTTGAGTTAAACTGTTTGTCATGTTGCGTTGAACTGGATGGTAGAATCCCAATCTTAATCTGAGTTGGAAGTAAACCCCTCCTAGTTGAACCCATCAAGTTTTACGCAAAACGCTACCACGTATCGGATAGGAAAGCAATCAATGGATAATAAATGTTCCTATCAACTCTGGTCGGTCCCCGCTATCGTTGTTAGGAAATTTTCCTATTTGACCGTGAAATGTACTCCAATCTTCCCCACGCCGAGTTTAGGATTACTGAGCATGACACGAAAATTTGGCTTGTTCGTGCATAGAGAGCAGGCTGGAGGCAAGTGATTTATGACTCGGCTTGTCGTGGCTGTCTCTTTTCACGTCCAGTCTCGATTTGCATAATAGAAAAAACTATGCAACAGTGTTCTGCATTTTCGGCGTTAATTTTACACCTCGATAAGTTACGCAATTTTACTGGTTTATTGCTCTTTCCTGTGAGAGTTCCTCTTTAGGGAATTCCATGGACCCAATTCAGACAAAGTGCCAAAATAGTGAACAGTTAGCCAATCTGTTTGCAAATGTTCCCTGTAATCAACTATTACCTATGGATCGCAGCAATTTCCATTTTCACTCGACAATGCATGATCTGCTCCCAGACAATGTGCAAACAAAAGTAATATCATACGTACTCTCTATCATTCAAATTATCCACCTTGCATTGACCGAGTGCCTAACTGTCTAGTCTTAACCATTTAGACTTCACTAACTTTTCCTATTTAGTTGATTGTCTTTAGTTATCAAGAATGTAATTTGTTCAGCTTTATTTTCCCTTTGTCGAAGTTGAGAAATGTTTGTTAGGAGATGGAAGTTGGCTTGAGCACAGCAAAGTAAACGCACGTCAAGCAAACTGAGCTTCGTCCCCGATGTATGAATTTCTTCACATTAGAGAATGCGGAATAATGAAAGTTAAAGACACCCACACGGAACATATTGGGCCATGCGCTTCGTTAGTTGAAAGCAGTTGGGCTGAGTTGAACCATCTTTCACACAGCCTCGACCTCATGTAACGGCCAATAACGTTGACTAACTGCTGTTGTTTAAGTGTCAATGACGGATGAGGTGCACATCAAGCAGTCTGTGAGCCAAAGTGAGGGGTTGTAATTTTCTGATAGGCGGAGGGTGATCTCAAAAACGGTGTGTTAGATTATCCATTAGCAATAAATGAGAGAAACCCCGACAAAGAACTCTTTAAAATTGACGTTGACAAACCACGAATTTCATAATTGGAAAAGACGAAACTAGAAAATAAAAAAGGATATACCCAACAAGGATTTCGTCAGCAGCACCAACACTGCAACTCCAAGCCTAGCATCAGAGACATATACATTTTGTGTTCTTTTAGAATGCGTATTATCGGTTTGATAAATTATTCGCCCTCTATGCGAAAATCTCCGTTGTAACCAATAAGTAAACATATGGATTGGCCCGTATTGTAATCACGATCAAACACCAGCGTGAAAAGGTGACTAGAACACCTACATGGGAAGCATGAATCCGTATTCTGACCAGCACACTTAAACAGTATAGGGAGAAGCAAGAGAAAGAACAAATAAAAAATTAATATGGGCTGTTGTTATCACTCACAGCCAACGTCCCATGGAGAAACTGAACGTGAACAAATATGTTTACGTGTGCATGTCAGTACCTACGATTGATAAAAGTACGACACGACAGACCCAATAGTTTCTCGAGAAATATACCTTTTTTCTGTCCCTTTTCAAGGATCCATATTTCTGTTTTTTAAGTATTGTGAGATGCAGTATAACAGATAAACGCCATGGTCAAAAGATGGTTTATAAACAAGGAATGTGAGAGGACATTCACGCAAAGCCAATTTATTGATCATGCTTTCAAAGAGAGAAAGATTGTAAGTGACAACAGAAGAAATAGAACAGTATTCCAAAGCTTTAGATTCCCGGGAAAAAATTTAAAAAGCGAAGTACAACATCTAATAACATAACCTTTATAGCGGCACCTAGTTGCCTGCGTACGAAATGGGTGAAAAAAGGTGAAGGAAGGAGGAATTGCTGCGGCAAACTTCGAAGAATAAAAACCGGAACACTACCCGTAGAAAAATGATGATGAAGCAACTGCCTGACAAAATACATTAAGGAAGGGCATCCATCAGATATGAGCCGTCGCTGAAACCGATCATAAGAAAGGAATAGATGAAGCCCCACATTAGTAGTGACTGAACTATTCCGATTCAGGACAGATTTAAGCTTTATACAATAAAATATGAATTGGAGTAAGAAAACAACTGGTAGGAAACAGATGAACAAATCTGCGCATAGGATAAGAAGCAAACTAATGTAAGAAAAAGGACTAGCACAATGAAAGATGAAAAGATAAACCGAGAACAGAAACAGAGCCTGCTGAAGGCGATTTAGTCGGATTAAAGAGCAAACATGAGGAAAACAAATGATGTTGCAGAGAAACCAACAAAAAGAGAATCTTTGGAGGCGGCAAATTTAACAAGATTGCTGGAGCTCCAGGAAGACGATGCTCAGGATTGGAACTTGAAGATACACTACCGACAAAAAGGCCACGATCGACTTTGGTGTCTACGTAGCGAGATGTGCAAAACAAACGGAATACTGTGGATTGATGCAATGGGCAAAAGAATGGATTGGGTTGAAGAAGCTAGAAAGAGACCATCAAAGAAAAAAGAAACAGGATGGGTCTAAGTACTGAATTTTTGGAAACGCCAGCATTCATTTCAAATGGTTGTAGAAGAACGTCATCAGCTCGGACGGAGTTGGTTCGCTTACTGTGGAAAACTGAAGTCCGCGGCATACTATCTGAATGAAATTGGAACGCAGGCAGGTTTACCAAAAGACCTTTGTGTCAGAGTCGGCCGAAGGCTTTAGACATGCCGAGCGAGTCAAGGTGATTTTCTGGGTGGTTGACAGATATAGCCGACCAGACTTTTGACATGAGGTCCAGTAGATCACTAGCTGAACGACGAATTCGGAATCCACGCTGACGATCGTTCAGTGGTTTTCGGTTTTCGAGAACTGCACGTTGCTAGTCGCAGACGAAATCTTTGAGTATTTTCAGATACCAATACAACGTGATGAACAAGCTCATTTTTAGCTATTCGTACAAATGCAACTAGATAACATTGAACACGTTTAAAAATGGATCAAGGGAATCGTCGATTTGCAGCCACACTAGTTCACAACTCAAAGAATGTGTGTGCGCGCGTGCAAGTGCGCATGTATAGTTGATGTTACCAATATCGAGAGAACAGAAGAACAAAGCGAGGAACAATAATACCTGAGTACTCAAAGCGCCTAGAAGAACTGCAGATAAACCATAAAATAATAGTAACCAGATTAAGATCATCAGCAAGTGGGAACACATCGAGAAAATGAAGGCAGTATAATGATTATATTCGAAAAGCAGAGAACAAATCAAATAATATGAGAGTAAGAGCTACGGAACAGAGCGGAATGATTAATGCCATAACGTTTTAAAGGATACGACCCACATGCACGACAACTCTCGGGCATAAGAGCCTAACGGAGGTACACAAAGATGGCGCTCCTCTGGGGCCTATTTTGGATGTGTAATTCTGCGTACCAAGTTTTATCTAAGTGGTTAGCCAGCCAGTGTGCGAGATGCATTTTACTGGAAACCATTAAGAACTTACATCTGGAAGGGAAGTAGATGTTCTCACTCGATATCAAAAACCTGCTCACAGATGTTCCGATAGGCGAAACCATTGGTTAGATTTGGGATTACATTCGAGAGAACAGCATTATTGTAGGGATTTTAGTGGATGAATTGAAACAACTATTCTCTGTTTGCACTAAAAACGTTCAGTTTAAATTTAATGATAAAATATACCGATAAATGGACGGCGTGGCAATGGGATCACTCTTGGAACCATTATTTGCTGATATCGTTATGTCTAAACTGGAGAATAATCATCCGCACTCACCGATCAGACACTGCACCGAATCCAAACGTTATGTTGACGATATACTATGTGCAATAGAGGAACATGCAGACATAAACCATACGCTACACAATTTTAACCATGTCCATTCAAACGGCCATTTTACACTAGAAGAAACAGGCAACAGCTAAAGCACCTAGGTGTGTACATAAGGCGCCGGCTAAAAGAACCAGCGCAATTCTCATGAACGTGGAACGGACAATAAATTCATTTTCGCAGCTCTGTGTCGTTAAAAAAGAACAACCTAATTTGCCGTTTAGTTGATAGAGCAAAAAAAATACGTATGGGCGACACAGCTGAAAAAGAAATTCGTTTCCTGCGTATCGTATTTGCACAAAAGGGATACTCCGAAAGATTTATAAATAGGACTGGAAAAAAGAGGTAAGACGGAAATAGAGAGGAGCAATAAAGAAGCCCGTACGTGTTCGTCTGCTTACCAAAGGTGACAAGAAAGTGGAAGCTACACAATGGCGACCGTCAAGTGCAATCAGCAGAAAACTATTCCGCGCGCAGTTGAAAATTGTATTCACATCCAAACGGATCGCGTTTTTTCAACTGAAATACAATTTGCTAGATTATCCAGCCACTTTCCGAGTGTACTCGTCATCATCATCACCATCGTTCAGCGTTAAACAGCAAGGCAAGCCTCAATGACCGCTGCCTTTTCCCAGATTCACAAATTTATATAAAAAGAGTGGATACCCAACGGGAACAGGGGGTGACCCTACGCATGTGGGAAAAGATAACATGCCGCTGCAGTCAACACACGGAACACAACAACCCCTCTCTTTCAATCATTCTGATTCGATAGAAAATGACAACACGATTGCCAGTGTTCACGACTGTTCACAATTCGCTGCCATATCGTTCAGTGTCTCCAGCCAGCTAGTTGACAAGTCTTTCGGACCCCAACAACGAAGACGTGAGACACCTACTTTACCTAACTTCGCTGTACATTTTCTCATCTCATGTTCTCACGTCATTTGTTGACCTCCGCGTGGTTTCTTCCGTTTCTTGGGAGGAACCCAACATAGGGCACGATATGGTAGACGAGTGTTCGTCATACGCAACACGTGATCCAACGAGCGTAGTCTACTAAGTTTGATACGCTGAAACAAGCTATTCTCGGAATTGGCACCTAGTATTAGATTCCGGATCTCCACATTACTCACCCGGTCACTCCATCCAATCCTATACATACTACGTAAACATCCGTGGTCGAAAACCTCCAACCGACGAACATCGCCGACACGCATAATCCATGTCTTGCAACCGTGCAGCAGAACTGAGCGCACTGCAGCCCAGTACACACGACCTTTCAACTTCAGTGAAATATCAGGCCGACGCCACAAGTGCTTCAATCCAGCGTAAGCTGCTCGAGCCCTTGATATACGCGTGTTTACCTCCATTGCCGAGCTACCATCGTTAGACACGCAGCTACCAAGGTAGGCGAAACGATCCACAGTCGTTAGTTCCTCTCCATCGAGTACCAAGTTCGGCACTACTATCGTCCACTTTTGTAACAGAACTTTACACTTTGAAGGTACAAAGCAGATGCCAAAGCGAGCAATAGACCCTGAGAGTCTGTCTGGTGTACGTTGGACATGATCTGCGGATTTGAACAGACACACGACGTTGTCTGCGTAATCTAAGTCACATAGCTTCCCTCCATTTTCCAGTTCGACTCCTACATCCTAAAGCATCTTCCATCACCTCGTCCATGACAAAGTTGAACAAGAATGGAGAGATGGGACACCCTTGTCGAACGCCACTAGTCGTTTCGAATGAACGTGACAGTTCACCGTATACCCTCACGCGACCATAGGAATGTCAGAACGATCGTAGGGCGGCGGTGAGTGTAGCACGTTTCTAGTAATTGCAGAAGACTGAATATCCGGTCTATGCAACCTCGACCTGGCCGAAATCCGGCCTGTTGTTCGCGGATATGACTCTCGCGAATCGGTGTCAAACGGCGCAGCATTATCGAGGCTAACACCTTAGTAACTGTCGGAATTAAACTAATCCCACGATGATTGCTGCAGTCACTCTGTGTACCCTTCTTGAAGACGGGTATAATCAGTGACTCACCCCACGATAGCGGGATACGCTCCTCGTTCTAAATATCATGAAGCAAAGAGATAAGTGATTTCATCAGCAACTCTGCACCCAATTTGAAAAGAACTGGGGGAAGTTCGTCGGGACCGGCCCTGTTCCTGTGGGACTAGGTGTATTAGCCCGCATGACCAGGCGTTTGTCCAATCATGTCCGGCTAGGCTGAGTACAGAAACAGCGTACACCTTGTTGAAACAAATAACTCAGTGAATGTGGTAAGTGCTTTTCGCACCATCTAAAAATTTGTGAGCAGACAATCAAGAGCTGTCATGTGTCTCCCCATAAACACAGTCGATGCTGCGTGTGTCCGCTTTTACAACTCTTCCGGTGAGCTCACAAACAATTCGTTCAGACGCGTAAACTTCCCTGGCCCACTTGCCGTCCTTCAGTAAATGATTTACAGCCTGATCAACTGAAAAATCTACAAATTATACATAATCACATGTACGCGAGAACAGATATTCTTTGAGTTGTGAACTAGTGTGGTTGTAAACCGACAATTTCCTCGATCCATTTTTAAACGTGTTCAATCTTATGTATTTGCATTTGTATGAATAATTGAAAAGGAGCTTTTTCACCAAGTTGCGTTGTTTTCAGTGTTCTTTAATCTATACTGTTTACTGTGTCCCTGACTTTGATATTGCTTTGCTTTCGAGAACCATGAAATCGTTCATTTTTGAAACATCCTTCCCGTTCAAATATAATATCATTTTCGCAAAATAAATATGCTCAGTTAATTAGTTTATCCCCATTTTGCATATGCATTAGGTATAAAGACTTGAAGGTTTGTTCTTTCCAACTTACTTCATGTTTACCGTATACGCCAAACAGAAATTTTGATTTAATCCTACCGTTAAGATTGTCAATTGAACTCGAAGGCAGTCTTAGTATGGTAGGTTACACAAGCCAAAGTGCATGGCCCCGTAACCGATATGACTCTGGTTTCGTTATGTGACAATCTCAAACAGATTTTTCATGCTAACTCAAAAGGAACCATGTATCCACCAAGCTGTCGAAGGAATTGATTGTTTCGTCTTCGAAACAAAATGAAGATATTTGTACTCAGATTTAAAAAATGTTCTTAAGCATTCTCTGTGGAGTGTGCGATGCACCAGATTGCCGGAAACAGGCATAACGGGTCTGAATCATTATGATATCTAATTGCGCGCACATATTTTTTCGTCGAGCGTACATTTTTATTCAACCGTCCGTGAGCACCTTGAACATAATTATCACAGTGCGCTCAGTTCTCTTATACACTGCTGTCAATATTTATTCTATTCTGGTCTTTTGTACATGAGTTCATCAAAACTCGTCCTCGCTTCCCTATAATTTCCTTCGTCACCTGAGCCAGAGACAGATTTCTTTCTCGACAGCTGTGCACTGTTTATTCCTCGTAATGCGCTAATATAGGCTCTAGGTGGAGATTATGTTCATGCTTTCCAAGAAGGCCAATGGAAAACTGTTACTCGAAACATTTTAAGCGCATTGTATCAAAATGTGTTTGACACGTTTTTCACCATGATGCAGTTCAATACGGTCCAAGCTTCTCTTTCATCTCTAGAAAATGTTTTTTGCGAAAGCAGAAAAGTACCTGGGTACAAATGAATTGTTTGTGGAAACCATTAGCTAAGCATATAATCGTCCATTAATCTATTAACTGCTTCTTTCTAAAAGATTTACAGCACTGAGTGAAAACTTCCTTGTGCCAAATTACGCAGAATTGTACTGCTCTGTTCAGTAAATGCAAGCGACACGAGTGTTCACGATATTTCAGTCATGTACTCGGCGCTAGGTTTTAGAAAGAAAGCATTTTGTAAGTGGTCCACATAAAACGTTCCATGTGCGAAATGTATTTGGGCTACTTATGCCAGCTAACGGAAATCTGATTTGTACAACTTTTGAAATGATGCTGCGTAACATAAATTCAAAGAAGCAAACTATAGTACAACTAGTAAAATATTATATCTTTTGTTTGTTTAACAATTTGAGTTATTTTTATTATTAAGTTGGTTAATATATGGGGATTTGTGGAGATACAGGTTTGTTTTATCTTTTAAGAAACATCGCGGGTTTGTGAGAACAAGGGATTTCATCCACGAAAACTATTTGTCACCTGTGTTGTATCGTTTGATTCGCCTTGTTGTTTGGACATCCGTCGGAAGTTCCGCTACCCATAGACACCCTGCCGTTATACTTATTATGATACACTCACTAAAAACTCAGGTAAATTTTGCGAAATACAAGGTCACAATGAGGATATAATTAAGCCGTGCACATTTCCATGCATCTAGCCCATAATTACGTGCGAGCAGTACGTGAGATCTCCTGCCTGTAATTGAGGACGGCATCTGAACGTCCCGGAAGGCTTGAACAAGGCCGTGGTAACATACATACCTCACATTCGAGAGCGCCGTGTACAAACTTTGGTTCGATTGTGTGCTCCACTGCAGACCTCTGTTATCATTATCGTGATCATCGTTCAGTGTTGAATAGCGGGGCAAGCCCCACTGACTCCTGCCTTTCTCCTAGAGTTATACGTTGCTTGAGTAAGAATAAATATGCGAAGGGGACAGGGAGAGGACCTATAAGAGCGAGAAATGAATAAATGCCGTGATAGCCAACACAGAATACAGTCTAATTATACATACACATTTTTTCAATCGTTCTGATTCGACAGAAAATGACAACACGATCGCCAGTTGATTGACTGATCCTTTGGATCCCAGCCACGAAGGTTTAAAGAAACTATTTTACCTAAGTTCGATATTCATTTCTTATTCCCCGCTGCCACGTCATCTTTCGACCTCCACGTGAATTTTTCCACTCTGTGAGAGGAACACAAAATAGGGCATGGTACAGTAGACGATTGTTCGCCATGCGCAACATGTAACCCGACTAACAAAGTCTGCTAAGCTTCATACGTTGAGATAGAATATTCCCGGAACCGACACCTAGTGCTAGATTCCTAACCTCCGTGCTAGTCTTGTGCTCTCTCCATCAAATCCTAACGGTACTATAAAGGCACATGGACGATCAAAAAATCTAATCAACGAACGTCTTCAGCAGACGATCTCCAAATCTCGCAATCATACAACAGAACTGCATCAGAATACGTAAGACCTTTCAACTACTGAAAAATATCAAGCCGCTGACACAAGTGTTTCACTTTGACGTGTGTGGTAAATTGAATGTCCCTGGCCTAGTTTACAAATATCAAGTAACTAACAGGCTGTGAACCACTGAATGCCCCCACCTTTAGACAAATCACTCTGCTAATTTGACTTTGTTAAAACTAAGAAGCTTTTTTAATGCTTACATTCTTGTATATCAAGTACACACCTAAGCTCGTGTTGCTTGGCTTGTGACATTGGTTTTCTTCCGTCACTCCAATTTGCCAATTTTGTCTTTCGGCAGTTTGCTTTTAATCTGCTGACCATCCTGATGTTGACCACCGAAGCCAAGAAAACAAAAACATAAATTTAACTTACCGCCGTCGGTTGTTTAATCTGAACCTGGGAACGGAATCACGGAAACACAAAGTTATTGTACCTAATATTTTGTTATGCTTTCAGTTGAAACGATTGCACGTTTATAGTCATTGGGTTATCTTCAACGACCGCTGTGCTACCTCATAATCGTATTGTACCGGATAAAGTGCCCACGAACGCTTCATTTCCCTATTAATAAACAGTCCTTGAGGATCATTTTTACTTTTGCCATAATGATCGCATCCAAAGAATAGCATGAAATTCACAGAGATGCACTGTTGTTTAGTTGGCTGGTGATATTTCAACACTGGGTTTCTTCAGATTGAAATGAGGCAACGGAGCTAACATTGTTTTCGAAACCGATATCTCAGGGTAGCTGATGGAATTGGCAAACATATATATATATATGTATATATATATATATATACTGAACCACTATGCATTGAATAAAATTTAACAGTTCGTAATTAAACGGGAACCAATTCCGCTCCAACTGATTTCCCCACTTCAGTGGACCATTTACGAAATTTCAGTTTGTGAACTTATTCCAGGATGTGTTTTCAAGCTGTTTGTCATATATAACCACCCTCCACCTTGCGATTCGAAGCATGCCATCATCATTTCTGAAGAATAATGCATTTGCTTCACTCGTGACTATCAGCCCGCTCTGTCCGGACTGTTGCATGTCCAAGTGCCCAAATACTGATTTAAAGTCGGGTCAGCTATTCCTGTCGATTGTTTTAACGAAAACATTTGTCATTTGGTGCAGGTTGATTTAGATTGGTTTTATGAGAGATTCATGTTCACTTTGTTCTACGTCGCACCTGTTTCACAGTGTTCCCCTCGATCCCAGTGAGGAACCATGTGCGTTTTATTTTCAACACAAATATCAGTTTCCTGTTCAGCGTGCACAAATCATTTATCACGCAACCAGCCTGTTACTTCCGGTTGTCTTGTTATGGATAACGGATTGTCGTCATCATGGGTTTCGAAACAATCCTGTGGGATGTCGTTCGGCTTGCGAATTTTGCGGTTCAGCTTTTGATGGTCAAGTAGAAGAAACATCACTAAGCATGCTGTTATTATAGCTTTTCATTCTGTCAAAATTTTTCATTTAAGAGCTCTTTGACATCATTATTTTCCTCAAAAGTTCTGTTTTGTTTTGATTTGGGGAACAGTTGGGTCTTTTGCCAAGGTTCTAAAGTAATTTCACCTAGTGCGTGACCTTGGGACTGTAGCAAAAACAACAAGGGCTTAGAAGACTATCCAACAGTGACTTACCTGAATATTCTTAGTTTTGTACCCATTTGAAATTTTGCAATTTTTGGTGTTGAAAATTGTTGCATTTATGGACCTTTTGACATGTATACAATTACTCAGTTTCATTGACTTATAATCATATCTCACATGCTTCAGTGTCATATTCGTGGCTTTTCGGACGGGCACATTTGTTGCTGTTTTTTTCTGAATCCTGTAAAACTGCACGCATCTGATGCAAAACTATTTATCAAAACTGCGATGGAAAACGAGAAAAAGATGGATAGAAGACACAGACCTGAAAGAAAATGGGTATCACTTTAGGGAGGTCTTGCCGCTCTTGGATTGTTGTACTTCTTGCACATTTTAACTTTAATGCATTCATTTGAGCGCCACCTGTAACATCTTAGGGTTTTGTGTTCGATTGGGGCATGCAGATAACTATTTGTTTCCACCACAGTTTATACTTTATTTATCACGGGGCTGAGAATATACACAGGAGGGACACAGCTCGAAGTCTTGGAAAAATAATTTTATGAAGACTGAAGTGAAATGGTTCTTCGTGCGATGGCAATGCTTAAGTCACTACCGAATATCAAAGGTTCACTGTATGTTCTGTTCATAAAATGTAGGTATAAGTCCAGACAACTCCTTAGTTGCTTGTAAGTTCTAAACTAAGGATTTCTGACTTCCACTCTCGCATGGGAACTACCTCGTTCAGAAAGTTACGTGAGCCTTTTCCCCACCGGTTTGCGCGTTTTCTTCTAACTTATCTGAGCCATTCCCTTCGTAGTATTTACCAGTTTGGTGTGTACGCTGTACAGGTGTTTAAGCTGGATGATGTCATTTGCAGTGCAGGTTCACTAAGCTCTAGAACAGGCTCGATTCTGGGTGGAATAACTTAGCCTTTTGGCCATTCACGCTGTCTGAATGATTTATTTACTGCAGTCATTTGTATGCAGGAAACCAAAAGTTTCTTTTTTGGTAGTAGGTCTCTAACAGCGGATCACCGCAAAAGGATATCTTTTGAATTTCAAGAAAACCTATATAACTGTCCATACTGTTGTTTTATTTCGTATATGACGTTGACGTCTGCCGGAGGTTTCGATGTATTTCTGGTATCTATTAAATAGTGCTTGTGTTCTGCAGTACTAAAATCAAACCTGCAGTAAGTAGTAATGATCTTTTCTTTATAGGCCTATATGCTATTCATTTTTAACGTGAAAAACAAGTCGGCGTTTAAATTTTGTTGTCATTCATACCTCAGATTTGTTTTGTTCATAGAATTTTACCATGGAGTAACAGTCATAAATTACCGTAGGACTTTGATTGCGGATGTTAACGCTGAGATCGCAGACGGGTCATCAACGATCAAGGTGACGGCGGCACTATGTACACAAAATTTCATCTTTTATAACCGAAAAATATAGATGTTGGCTCAACCTGGGAAAACTCTAAATATATTATTCTAGTCACCATGACATGCATACATCTTTCCAGGTTTTAACCTAGCTTCACACTTTGGTTAACAGGTATTTCTCATTGCAAACTATTACAGCAAACACTCAAAAACCGATTTTCACTCTGCATTCAAAGCACTTTTGACGCCGTCTTAAATATACAAAGTGGGTTGTGCAAAAAGACGGGACTATCAAGTGTTGCAGCACAGTTCTATGGTTTTATCCTTCCCATTCCCCATTGAATTCAGTGGTACTTATTTTACATTGTCAAGTTTAAAATGACCGGTTTTGATCGGACACCAGACAATTTCAACTATGCTCCTGCTGATGACGTCTGCCTTTGTAACAGTGTCTTTCGTGTTTCCAGTAGACGAAATCAACATGGCTGCTCTAGAATTACGAATTTTTCATGTGACTTTGATTCAGTTAAATGCACCGAATAGTATATCGTTGCTATCAGTACATGATTCTTATAGTTAATGCATCGCTAATCCTAACTTGTAAATGCACTGCCTCCAGTTCGACAAATTGCGTACCGTTTACATTTAAGTTCTGCAGTTTTTGTCAACCTTACCAGTCGCTTATTTCGAAAGCCTGGTTTTAACATTTGTATTCTCATCGCATGAGTTGTAACAGCTGCTGATCAATTCGAACTTAGATTCTTTGTATAGCATTTTTACAACAAAACCCAATATCTTGCTGGTTTTCGGCTATCAGCAACAGTACAATGCTCAAGTTCTTTGCATCTGTTCGTGTCTCACATTCATTTGCGTCAATTCTACCATGGGAACAGAATTCCCACATGCAGCTGGACGCCAAATCAAAGATTTATCACTTAGCGATAAATTCATTCCCCACCAAAGCGTACTAATAGTATCAAAGGAATTCTGTTCGTTGTCAAGGAATGAGCAAACAGTTTCGCTTATCTGTTGTTTACAAGCGATGAGTTACAAAGGGAATAAAATCCTTTCCTTGTTCTGCGGCCCAGAATTTTTCCTATTAACAACGAAAGTCGTCGTTGTTCGTAAAGCCCTGTTCGTGCGGTCGTGAATGTGCCCATGTTACTTCCTCTTGCAGACCTCTTCCCGGCGGGGTTGATTCCGGCATTGAGACGCCAAGCGTTACGATTGGACGAACTGGCTCATCGACGGTCCTGGTTTACAAGTAAGTTTTATGCAAAATTTGCCTTCACAGAACGCTACACATTGGCTATGAGATCGTATCAGTGGATTAATAAGAAGGTAATTTCGTCTCAATTAATCGAAAGACCACTTTTCTACAGTGGTTGGCTTATTTACCCTCCTTATTCAACTTCGCTCTGGATAATTCCTAGATGTCACATCACGTGCTGCGTGTACATTGCTTTTTCGCTTTTGTTTTGTGTCGTACAAGTATGAACGGAACATCTACCAAACTTTTTAATACTTGTTTTCTTGATAGAAAAAGGAAACAGCATTTCCATTTTCATCATGTCCCGGTACTTTATAAAGCAAAAAACAATAACAAAGACGCACGAATGTACCTTGTCTTTCTTTCGCTTGACAGGGAGCATTTTCCAAATGGTGCCTACAGTAACACATTATCGGTGAAATCCGGTTGTAAGTGCAAATTATGGCTAGGCATTCACTATTTCAGTTGGTGGTGATTTCATATCATATAAGAGTATAAATCTATGTTAATACATAATAACGATGTTTATAGATACTCATATGTTTGGCGCAAATCATAACATGTATCTTCATGTCTAGCTAAAGGTGCACATTTTTCTAATACACTCCAAATCCAATAAAAAACTACTCATATTCTACTCTCATTCGCAGTAATAAACATTTGTGTGAAAAATTTGTAATATTGCTTATCGTTATTCACGTCGGCAACTATTTGGCGGGTACTGTCCTAATCGATTTGATCATGATTATCGATATGGACCATTCTAAAAAGCTAGAAATCTCTGAGTATAACTGAACGATGCGTGCTTGAATGTGTTATTTGATCTAAGTTATATTTTCTTGGAAAATTCGCCCTTATTTGTGTTACATTCCGAGTTGGACGTTGCTCGTTGGATTGGAAGCGACAATCTGATAGCGGCGATCAGATGCTCATTGCAGTAATATGCATCCACTATTCCAGCGTTGCACTGGAGTCATATGTAAATCGTGTTCCATAAACACACCCATACTAATTCAGTGGCGATCGCATATATTTGCTCAATAAGCAGAAGGTGGCTGATGTTACCGCGGTTAGTGCTACTAACCTGACGGGCATATAAGTGGAACTTCCGTTACTCCCTTCCTCAAGCCATCTTTAAAGTCTGTAAGACCATTTCTAATTTGACAGCACATTGAATTCACTGTGATCAGTACACTTTCATGACTAAATTGGGTGTCTAAGTGCACCGGACATACCGAATTCCTGTGCCGGATCTAGTCGGATACCATCAAAAAAATCAAAGTCATTACGTGCCCAGTGAAACAATCGTCATTTCGCAAAGAAACTTTTATAGTTCGGTTCTCCAGGTCAACTATAGTAATCATGTTTTAAGTTGGGCAAGAAACCTGCCTATTATCTTGTAAAATTTAACAGTTTTGACTAAGAATAACTCAGTCAGAAACGAAGGATAGAGATCCGTATTTTTGTACACTACTACATTATTTCTGTGTTCCAGTATTAAGAACGCAGTAGAAACAAAGTGTTTCTTTTCGGGACTCGAAGGTCATAAATTAGTGGAATGAAATTAGCTACCAAGAAATACTATCAAGGTTATTACAAACGAGCTATAATTTATGCTAGTTAACAGTGGCCTTACGTAATCCATGTTCGTAATTTTGTTGCTGTGTTCACTCTTGTATAAACCGCACCTGTATTAGTTGCTGTGTTGACATGCAATGAAACTGTTTTGAACATTAGTCTTGCGATGTTTTGATTATATATATATATATATATATATAAACACCTGCGCATATATATACATATTCTAGGTACTATCATATCTGAACATCTTCCTAATCGCACACTTAACAGACATGCGTCAACAGGGTCGCATTGTGCGTATACAATTACCCCAAAATTTTGATTAAGTTTCAGTGCCATGAGGATCTTCGCAAAATAGGAGAGCAATACACAAGAAAAGCAAAACAAATTCAACCGTTATGCTAGCCTTTATATCCTGTTCCTCCACGCCACTGTTTTACAGCATGGTCCACCTTATTCCGTGAACGTTGCACAACCAAGCTGCCTGAACCGGATTTGGGCTTTACCGAAGTCCTTATCAGGCAACTAAGCCTGCAAAGCAGCCGTGTGAAATAGTGTTTCCGTATTTTTTATAACCAGTTTTCAGTACTCTGGTGCGCAATCTTTCTAATCATTTTACGCCAAGGGCACAAAATTTCCGGGATCCGGGAATTCCGCTCGCATACTTCTGATAGGGTACTATGTATCGAAAAGAAACGCCATTGGCCATTGCACTCGTTGTGGGTTTCGATATCTATCCACTAACAGACTTCCATTTTACTTCATCCGGTTGGAAGAACATGATCTGAAGGTCTGGCTTTATGCGCCGTTCCGGAGATCAATTCTCTACAAACCGGAAAGCTTTTCAATGTGTGAATTCTTTTGCTTTCGTCGCCTAGCCCACAGATGCATTAGTTAGTGGAAATAAGTCATGTGTGATTCTCACTAAACATCCAAAATTTTTACTGCTCACGTATGCAAATCGGTGATTTTATGGAATTTCCATGTTTATGCTAGTCTAGCTGCTTCGTCCCTTTGCCGTCAAAAAACAATAAAATCTTTGAGCCATTTTGTTTCGCCTATTGTAAATGATCATTATGCTTCTGTTTTGTTTACAATGCTCTTCTAATTGTATGGAATGGAAATTGTGTTCGGATTTGATTTTTGCATATACAGGTCTTTGGAACGCTCATTGAATTCGAGAAAGCAAACTCCAGTTTCAATTAAACATTATTTTCAATATTTCAACGTGAAATGTTTCTACTCTCTGATTGGGAATCGATGATAGCTATAATGGTTATGCTGTCCACTCTCTTCCCATCTCCGATAAGTGCGGTTTGCTGTACTTTGTCTGGGATGGTTTCCTTGTCAACGACTTGGTAAACAAATTTGTTTTTTTGAGTTTATAAATTTTAGTCAAAATCCTGTGCAGTTTTGGAAAACTAACGAAATTTGTCCTGAACTTTCCGCTGCAAAGTAGAATTTCGGAACTGTTTCTCTAAATGTACCATTTCACAGTCCTATGTAAAGTCGTTTGCTGGACAGTAAATATTGACCACCTTGTTTTCCGTATTTTCAAACAGTAGGTTTTTTCTATGTCAAGACTAACCTCCATGACTGTCCTTATTTTTTACTGTGGATTTCGCAGTTTTGCTTGTTATCCCTTAATTCACCTTGACTTTATATCTTCGCCACACCAGTGCTGTTTGTTTTATATAGTCAGGCACATTACAAAGTAGGTTCCTAATCCAACCCAACCGTGATCTGAAAGCAGAATCCTCATTACATTCTTCTTTCCGAGAAGTCCAGTCACTCGATCGGGCGACGTTCATTGAGTCCGTGGTCACGATAAAAGAGGCAATTTGTTATCCGTTCATGGTATGGAAAATGTATTTCACAGACTGCAGTTGCGAATGGTGAATTTTATGCACTCGATCGACCGATTATGTAACAGGACTTTTGAAATCGCCTCAGAACGTGAGCAGAATGACAGCTCTTTGTTCTGCTTTCTTTCCATTTGTCATGGAGGAAATGTTATCAAATTCCTATTGTCCTTTAACCCCTGGATGAGACATGAAGTTGAATAAGCGCTTCTGGAATTCCAAACGAGAATGGGCAAACGCGTACGATTTCTGTCTTATATTTTCGTTCACAACTGCGATCGACGCTTGCGAGGGAAGTGATTGTTTTTTCCTATAATTAATCTTTCTGTTCATATCCTCGCCCTGGTCTTCCCAGAAAGAACAAGCTCCGAATATTGCATTAGTGTTCTTTGTCAGTGACCGTAATTTATTAATAAGTTAATACATTTGGGAGCGTTGATTGCTTTCAACGCAAATGGTTAACGAAACTCAAGTAATGATTAAGTCTTTATTCTGGGCCGTCAAATTACGACTTCCGTATTTTTTAATTCATTGATACAATGATTATTCAATTTCTCCAGTTGACTACCTATTTCGGTGGAGATCAACGAGACTTCAATTACTTAACAAAAGCTGTCTTAATAGCTTCTAACTTTGCTGTTTCTTAAGAACCATTTGTTTTCTTTGCCCAGCATCGGTTGGTTTGCCACGATGCTGCCAGTCTGTTGCAATACTCGGTCAGTATGATTTGATTTGTGCCTACTCATAATGATGTATCAATCTCCAGTATCATTTTAGTGAGCACAGAAATTTTGCGCAGCTGTTTTTCCTTGTCGGGTCGTATTAGCACCGCACATTGACAAACCCGCTGCTACAGTCATTGAATTTAAATTCTTGTTAGGGCTTCAACACATATGCGCTGTTAGTTTTTCCTAACTGACAGTGACTGCTTCATGGTTCAGTGGTCTCCAGTGACGCGTTCGGAACAACAAATCCTTCTGTTTTCGAAATATGTCTCGTTATTTATATCTACGGTCTCCTTAAAGTAGTCCAGTGGACGAAATTTTCTTTTTGCCGATTCAAGTGATTTAATATTTTTCGTTAGTCAAAATAAAGTACAAATTTTCTTGTGAATATATGAGTGTGTCAGAATGTCTGGTAAGATATAAATGGATGGATATGCTGGCTGAAAACATTTCGGTCACTTTCCTATCTTTCCATGAATCTTTGTTCCCCTTAGGTAGATATTTCATGGGCAATATTTTATTTAAAGCAACAGCCATTAAAATATCTACAGTTCTGATTTGCGGAAGCACTGCTATCCCTAGTTGATAAAGACCAGTGGAAATGGAATTTATGGGGTTTCAATTCAGTTGCAATTATTATAATACCGAGATTTCATCAAACACGTCTTATCGGTTTTGGCTTAGACTTGATCGACCGGCACCGATTTTCAGAGACACTGGGCCGGACATATTGGTTCCATTAATGCCAGTTGTTTGACCTGATTCGAATACATTTCGTTCAGACTTGCACTGGCATTGATAATCGGTGAGAATTAGTTAGAGCACCGTGTACTGTTAACAGCTAATCGCCTAGTGAGGTTGCTTTTCCATGCCATAGATGTTTAGTTGAGACTGAAGAATGATCACTCCCCGGACTGCTCATTCAATGGGCGCAGTCACTGTTTTAAAACGTTCTTCAGTTGGTTTAAAGTAAACAAAAGAGGAATGTGAATAGAAGGTAAAGGGAGGAAAAAGGAGCGGGCAGCGGAAGCAGTTCAAAACCACGGGAGAAATCCCACAGGTAAATTTTAAGTGTACTATTTTATGTACGTATTTCAATTCAAATTAGATTCCTCGGTGGGACATGTTGGGGTAACGAATGATTGAGTTGAAAGTATTTTTCACTCCTCCGAAGCAATGCGCCAGATATTAGCAAAGACGTTTTAAAAAATGCTTGGGTCCTCCCACGCATGATTGATCGGATGCTAATTGTTTGTTGTCGACATGTAAAGTTTGCTGTCTACCCTTTCACTGAAGTGACACTGTATGCGGTGAATTGATAAATCCCCCCAAGAAATCGAGTGAGTACAGTATCGGCTATTGGTTAACAATAATCAGTAACCATAAGTTTAGTCTCCTTAGGGCGATAAAATATCCACAAATGGAAAATATTTTTACAAAATCCAATCCACTGCGGGACCATACAGATTGATTTTCTATAATGAGCGCGGAAATGGATTTCGTTTCATGTATTTGCGGCAAAATGACAAATTGACGTCAGTCACGGTGACAGATTTCATTTCCCAAGTTTTGTCGGGCAATGCTCGATACTGTGCTTTTGCCAGGCTTCCTTGCATTTAAATTGAACTCATTTTATGATATGATTTAATATCTAGCAACGAATCGGACTGTGTTTCTTTACTTCAATCGCACGTTAAGTCGTCACCAGAAAGGATTCAGTGAGCTTAATATACACTATTCCATATTCTCATGTTTTTGAGGTTGGATAATAGGTAAGAATGAAATAACCTCTGGAAACAGATCTCCGGGGACGCCCTGTTGATTTGTGTATCTATATTTTATAGTGGCTATAGATAAAAGTACTGATTTACTGTCCTTGTGATTTGTTGGAAATAAAAGTACAACCCGGAAAAATACCACCTCTTGAGGTCAGTCGGAAATAGAATCGTCAGGTGAATGAAGCGGATTTAGACTACGATCGCGGCAACTCAGCTTGGGCGAGTTTGAATATCTGTACACAATGATAAGGTGACGGTGTTGAGTCATCTGACAAGACTGTTTATTTGGTATGAACAGTTGGTCCATATGAACGAATAAAATTCTTCTTTAGTTAGTCATTTTGGCCGTCTGTTTTTTCCTATACAGCCCTTTTGAGTTTATTCCTCCGAGACCGTTGATTCCTCCCCCAGCGCTTTATAAGTACTTGGCAGATAATATTTTGAACTGGATAACTAATTAGCTCCTTGCCTTCGAAAAAACCCTAACAGTGATTACTCACGATAATTGAACTTCGTTTCTTTCATTACGGTCCACACTGCTCGGTAACTATAGTTATACCTCTCCTAAATGCTGACTTCTTTTTGGAGAAACCTAATCAAAGTGGTACTAATGGTGCACAACAAACTGAATTATTCGGAGCACTGGATCCTCTTTATCTGGTTGATGAGAACATTGAGACGACAAATATCTCGAGATGCTTGAGAATAATCTGCCTTCCTTGGCATTAGCAGGTGAATTCCAATCCACTGTTCACAAACTTTTCCCATTGTTTATCTTATATGATGAACTATTTATAAAGTGATGTTTCAGGCAGACAGTCGACAAGGGTGGACTAAAGCGAGTGTCTTGTAGTGTATAGAAGGGTAACAGGTTTTCTCAGTAGTAGGTAGCCTTAGCCTTTAGTCGTCTAACCACGAGGTGCACCAACTATTTGTGGTCCACAATCCTTCATCTGTGACTCATGATCGATAACAATGCTGCTGTGGCTAAGCCAGGTTAAAAGATATCGAAATGTCATGGTGACAAGGTGTTTGAAATAAACACGATCCAATGAACAAATGGAATATTACTTTTTCTTTCTCATATAATTGATACGGCATTTAGCGTCGTGGATACATCAACAATGCGCGAGCGATGTGAACCGATAACTTTACTGTCTCATCACTGTGATACGTGCATTTATTTTACAATTTTATCACTGTTGCCTTAGTCATCTGAATTCATGACCTTCCGGTTTTCTCTTTTAGTTACCCGGATTGGCAACGCTAATCCACTTAGTAAATCTTTCTCATCTTTTCTATACCACTGGTTTCACCTTTATCGGTTATAACACCACGGATGAAGATAGTGCATTACCTCAAAGAACGGTGATCCATGATTAATTACCGTGGTTTGTAGCTGCATTATTTCGGTTTACTGATAAGCAGTAACTATTATTGTTCTGAAGCACCTAAGAAAAGGTGTTGTTCGAGTATCTAGCGGTTTAGAGTGCCCGTGATTGTTCCACAACCCTTGATATTTTGTTGCTGTGTGATTGGAATTTCACTCTGCAAACTTCACGGAGGGTCGTTCTGTTCTAACGTGCTTATTTTTGTTTAGACTGCTATTGCCGTCAGAATACTTATTTAGACAGAAATAAACTTCTGATGATATACTGGCCTCTAAAATGTACCACGTGCTCTTTTTGTGACAAGAGGCTTTAACAGTTAGACGAAAATGATTGTTTAGAATCTAGATTTTGAACTAATGTGAACAGGCCAAGGTAACTCTTGAGCTTGGAATGCATCATCAGTCAGTTTGCTGATTTCAGAATATTCGCCTTGCTGTAACAGTTTTTTTAAAGAAAGCAGCAACGATCTGTTGCTTGTCATGTCTGATTCGCCTTGTTTCGACACAGACGTAAAGAAAACAAATCATTTCCCAGGAGTGTCAACAGAAGCCGTGTTAGTTAGTATTGGGCATGGCTAACCGGGGGAACAGTTTGTGAAAGTTGGTAAAAATATCAATTTTTCGCATTAAGAGAAACGACGGGCTAGTCTATGCATGTTAATATATATTTTTATGTGCATATTTTTATGTGCATATTTATATGACCTTCAATCACATTGATCTATCTGTGAGGATGGATGCGAGACCAAGACAAGGGTCCAGATTATTTCGAAAACAAAATAAAATCTTTTCCAATGGATTCATCCCAGTAGAAACGTTTTGTGTCTGGGAAGTTAATCGTAGTTGGCATTTTGGCAGATTCGTGTTTCTCTCAAGTATGATTGAATTTTCGTGGGTTGCAACGTGGAAGATTCCCGGTCCCACTTGCATGGAAGTGTGATGTATGATTAAGGATGTTGTTTAAATACCCCGACATCTTTTGGTCTTGTTTTTCTGTACCATTCGCCTAATCCTTCTTCGTAATACTTGCTTAACCGGTTTGTTACATCATCATTGTTTACCCCAGGCATGAGGTCAAAAGGTTTGCCCGTTTGGGAGAGTATGGTGCCTGGCGAACAATTATTGAATGACAATATCAAATCTCGTGCACAGAAGGATGGTGGTAAAACCCGTTCCGTCCTATCGGTAGTTTCGGAGTTTCACAATTCCTCCACAAGTCCTCAAATTTGTGATCAAAGCATCCGCCCTCTTGGTGATTCCAGTTGCGAACATAGACCGCGCGAAAACTGTGCAATGACCTACCTGGAAAGCTTAAAACCAAAATCACACGTCTGCCCCAATTGCTTAGCCCCACAAGGCATCAGTTCAATTGTACTTCACGGTGAACTGCTCACAATTCTGCGCCTAAATATGGAGATATTTAACCACTTTTCAAAGGATCGCAGTGCGGTTGATCGTCTCGTTGAGTCGGTAAATGGGCGGTTGAATATTATTAGTAAGTTCATTTCAAAATTCTCAGACGTCTTTTGTTATTTTTCGAATTACATGAGGCTTGATATGTCGCCATGTAGAACGCTAGCATGATTTCATATCTCCCCCATAGGATTCACTATGGTTTCTTTATTAGCATGTTCAGCTTTCACTTTCGAGTCTAAAATCCCCAAATAGACCAGTGGACGCTGAATCAGCTATAAATGCTTACTTTATTGATTGGTGACCTCACTTAATGCTTCAGTTGACCTCACTTTGCGTTAAAAGCACGTGACCAAAACCTAAAGTTTATTGGTTTCGAACGGGAAAACATTACTTCGTTTCCCACTTTTTACATCCATTTTGCTACGACTGTTCCTACTCCTTTGGTTCTCATAAAAGTCGCTTTGACTAGGTGTATCTTCTCGAAAATCGCCTGCGAATGTTTGGTTTCGTGCTTATCATCTCAAACATTATTCTGCGTCTGTTATTTTATTCTTTTACTCGGAAAGTTGTGAGTAGTATCAGTATGCACTGCTAGTACTCCTAATCGTTGGATATAGTAGTTGCAACTTCTCGTACATAACGCAGTTTAAATGTTATTATTTTGTGTATACACTGCCGCATCAGAACAATTTGACGATTTGAGGGACAGTCCAAGTTGCCACTTATTGCCGTCTAAATATATCATTCTCTTAGTCTGCTGGCGTTCGGCACGTTTCTGCCATCGTTCAATACAAAAAAATTGATGCATGTATTTCATTTCAGAAATGGAAATCAAAATTCAGGAAAATTGAGACTGGTCATTTTTCCTCTTCTTCTATGACACTCACCGCCCCAAGATTATGTTAACGGGAGGTTATTTTTATTGTTTTCATTCTATCCACGAAACCAGAGGGCTGAAAAACGTTTGGAAAACAGCAACAACTACGTTTCGTTTGTTTTTGTCCTAGTGGTCTCACCATTTGTTTAAAAATGTTTAACTTCTCATCCCGTTCTATAAACGTTAGTATTTGTGTATTTCATCTCAGTCAATCAGTTTGATGAAAGCAAAGAGATAATTTCTTTTTCTCTTTACAAGCTTATCTGATGACTACTGGGGCTGTATCGAAGTTTCACTAATCTTTTGGTTTGTATGGAAACTTATTGTAATTATTTCATCCTCATTAGAAGTTAGTCATCAGCGGGATTCAGTCGTCCAGTCCAAATTCGCACCCACTGGAACGGATTATGATTCCAGTTTAGCGGGGGTTTCGCAGTATTTTGTCGCAGATTGTTTAACACGAATACAACGGCGATCAGATTCCTTGGTGGTTTGATTCATTGCTTTTGGACGTGAATTTTGTGCCTGCAAATCCTTCCATCACAGTCCACTTCCTTATTCGCGAACCAACTATTGATTGTAATCCTGTTTCTGCAAGCGATTCACAGTGTCATATCATTATTGAGGGGGTTAGAAAACATAAAACCATCAAAAACCGATGTACCAATCCAGTTTTATTTTACTAGCAGTTTACGGGCAGTTTCGTGCTCGACAAAAAATAGCAATGGTCTCTCTTAACTGTCTTTTATAAGCTGGACAGTCATAAGTCATATTCATGATTTGTGACTAAGTTGTGTACTTTCAGTTGAAATATGGGGCACTTTACAATGATTTTGTCGACTTACTTCGTTTTTTAGTTTACCTTCCTACGAACGTTGTAATATTCTGAATTTGTGTAATGTTGGGGACTGAACAGAATCCACGAAGTGCACCCCTCTAGCGATACTTGTCTTCTTTCCGTTCCCGTTAACACAATCAATTCTGTCAATCAGCGATTAACCACTAGCCAATCCGTAAGACTCTTGCCATATGGGCCTTAGTTGGAAGAAAGATAACTTATTTTCTCACAAACCGTGAGTGACAAACTATTTGCGGGAATGCAAATATATAAATTAGGCTACCAGATACGAAGTCGATAACTGGATTGTTTGCTCGCCATGTGATTGTGCTCACAGAATGTACCTGTTTGTTTACTCAGACTGAAATTTACTTTATTCGATGGGTGCTTGCATAGTCGGAGTGTTTTTGCTGGTATGTATAACGAGACATACTGTGCGGTGCACACTGAGTACGTAAAGCGTAGTTTACATAACGCAACTACTAAATAGAATGTTTAATTCAGTCAGTTCCAACGACAATGCGAGCATTTAATCCTGGCTGGTAAATAGCTGACAGAGTTTTCCCGCATCTGATATGGGATTCTGTTCACGTCAGTTCACCATCCGCTAACTTTTTATCGGAGGAGAACGTTTGCTGCGCTCTGACGTTTTACGTCATATCTCCTCATTCTCTCCTTACTCAACTACCCACTTAGCTCTTGGCAACTGACACGCCTGATTAACTTGCGGAATCTCCAATAGTTGCCTTAATAAAGGTGGATTAGGATACAACTCCATTTGGGACTTAAGCAATAAATGGCTGTTCAATTTTTCTTGAACTTTCCCTTGGACATTTTCATAATAAAGTAATCGTGTAGCTACCAGCCTGTAAGATTCTGCTCAGTGTGGTTTTTTTTAGCACAGTCCAAGTTGCGCAAATCCCACGACGCACAATTCAGCATAGAGCCGACTTTCTTGAGCTAAAATTATCGCACATTTTAGGGAAGCTTTGATAACTGGCATAGGGAATTTCAAGATGTATCACAAATTCAGTCTACTGTAAATCTGTTCTTATCTCTACGCATTTTGTTATATTTATCCCTAAATACAATCATAGTATCTTAGGAGTGAGTGGATTGTCCGTTCATTCTCAGAATCTCAATGCATCTGTTGGATTTAACGACAATGACATTTCGTAGTCTTTCATTTTCTTTAGAGCCTTATCGTCATTTCATGGTGGCCTCTGGTTCCTCTTTTGCTTTCTGTATTTCCTTATTTTGATGAAGTCGTCCAGTCATACTGGTCCAAATGGTTTATAGTTGTTTCGGATCTAGGCTGCATAAAAATTGCCATCTATTTGGTTAAAGGTGAATGATTACTTGTCGCGTAATCCCACTGAAAAAATTGTACTGCTGGTCTTTGAACGTCAATAATGACATCAAGAAATGTGTGAGTGTACGTGACTTAAAAAAGAATTTAAAAGCACCCGGTTGTGCCTGTTCTTTTTCGTGTAATCAGCATGCTTTTTACTATATCCTAACTTGGCTAAATAGCCACGCAATTCGTGTTGATTGGTTGCAATATCTGCTTAGTTCTCTCATTGTGGAGCCTTATAATGGACTTCGGTTCTCTAAAATATTGTTTGGAGAACGAAGAAGGCTGAATACGTTTTAGAATCGCACGGTGTTCCATTGAAAGTCATCCGTCCGTTAGTAGCGGACAACATAAGGAACAAAGAAGTAAAGAACAGTGCCGTTTATGAATTATTAGGCAACGTTTTCCACGTTTTGCAAATATTGCCACCTATTGGGTTTAAGTATCTACGAATCTTGTCTATTTATTCTTATTCCTGATAAATCTTTATTTGGTTTGCAACTGAAATTTCACTCTATCTACGATTTGATGTTCTGGGCTACTTTAAACTTCTTAATACAGCGAGTGAATTCCCACTGATAACTTTGTGATTCCGAATTCCAACCGGTATCCACGTGTACTCATTATGTCTCAGCTGAGAGCCAACTTAAGAAGCATTCGTGTTCGGTGTTGACTGCATACGAGTGCACCGCAGCTATGCATAACTGATGAGGGAGAACAACGGCTTAAACTACCCTGTGCTTTTGAGGCTATCTTCTAACATGCATGTACATCAAATCGGTACCATGAAAACCGCGATCGTCTTTCTATTAGTGTCTGATGTCCTCGTGTATTGCGTCGTGACTGCGATTTACATGGCTTTGTTGATTGAAAACCTCCTCACAAATTAAAAAATTATAACTGGGAGTTTCCTGTAATGTTGTACTTGTTTGGCATAATTCAGCTGTTAAGGGCCTGTCGCGGCATCTAGGTTTGGAGGCAAAGTGATACTCTGAGGGATGATCGTTTATTGACAGGCGGGTGGAGTAATCTTGAGGATTTTATGTCCAAAAAGCGTATTAGGATTTTGAAGCAAAACGGCATTCCAAGCAGTGTTACTTTCCATCAGTGTAGAAGTCCAGAGGTTGCAATGTTTTTGTCGCTGCTATTTATACAACGGTAAATCAATGAAGTTACTTTGGCTTTGTTCACACCCGCTAATTTGGCCGCTCATAACCTTTGGATAATTATCATCATCGTTCAGTGTTAAACAGTAGGGCAAGCCCCACTGATCGCCGCCTCTTCCCCAAAGTTACATGTTTCTATAGAAAGAATGAATATCTTAGGGGACAGGGAGTGGACCTACGCCTCTGCAGCCAACACACGGAAGACTTACCACTGATTGATTATCCCGCTATCACATGATGTTGCACAATTTGGAATTAAAAATAACCTTTTTTTGTTTTCTCCGATCGTTTACACATACTTTCACGTGTATAGTAGATTTATTTGGGTGCAACTAGCTGAGGAGCAATAACCACTTGGTAAAGAAATAGACATTTTGCGGCATGGCTGACTTGTGTTAATTTTTGTACTTCATCATCTATGTTTTACATTAATACGTTCTACACTGAAATGGCATTAAGCCTAATCGACTGCCGCAGCGTCACCAGTGAAGGTGAGTATTGCGTATTATCAAAAAAAGTGTTCGTTCGTGTTTTTATGAAGACCTCGTTTGATGATAGCCCATAATGGGGATGATATATTTTGGTGATTTTAAACTGCTCCTGTCCTACAGCAATACCGAATGGCTACTTTGCCCGCGGATTCAAATTTTCCAACCTGTTAAAGATACTTCTGAAATTCTTTAGGATTTGGTCTTAGTTACCAACTGTGAATTAGTTGCACCCATAAATCGCTCATTAATTTCTTCTCGACATAAGATTAGCTGAATGGTTCTTTTTTCATCAGAACGGTTAAACTGTAGAAATAGACAAACTGATGAATAAAGTCCAATCTTTTTTTTCTAATTTACCTCTCATGCTTAATCTACTTCTGACTGGAGCTATCTTATGAGTCAATGGTGGGTTCATGTATTTGCGAGCTTTTTCGACAATTCGACCCGCCGAATTCCGATGTACATCCAAGCGGTTTAATTTGATTCTATTCAAGTTTGTCGTATTGAAGGCCAGTTCGCTATATTCATATTTCATACCCGGTAACCTTGGTGGCCGTTCATTTTCCATTGAGATCCTTTTTTGGGCTTTACGATAACGTGCCTTTGCGTTTCACTGCAAAATGTACTCTTGTTTAACCATTAAATTGGTGTTTCACAAAACCCGTGCAGTGTATTGGTATCGCATGAAATGTTTTTTATTCACCCGAGACGAGATATTCACTTTCTACATCTGGAGTAAGTCACAAGACAACGAGATTTTCAACGATCTTAACGCTCATGTAGATGCGACGAACACCAGATAATTTTCCAGCTCGAGGAAAACTTGAAGGTGATCCAAAGTCTACTCCGTCCATTTGTCCAAAAGCGTCGTTTGGCACGCATTTCCTTAAGTCTCCATTTGACTATCCAAGCGTTTGGTGCCCAAACGCTCCATAACAACGAATGAAGTGCGAACAGAAACCATTTGATTAAACCGTGGTAGTCTTGGTTTGTGATACCGGTTAGGTTCTTAGGTCAAAAACAGTGCGAGGAGATATGCTTGCAAATGCGTGCAGTAATGGTTGCAATATCCAACGTTTGCTCACCTTACTACCTTCGTTTTCACGAAATAATTCACCATATGATGTGATCGCTCAACTGACCATTTAGAAACCACGGGAGCACTGCGCAGCTGGTTCATCCTTGTAAGGAATTATCAGGAGTGCATATCCAACGCGCCCGAACTGGGACGCAAACCCGGGACGAACGATTCTGAGTCGAACGCCTTAGCCACTGCGTTACCGGGCAGGCTCTAAACGATTTGTTGAACTTCATCACATGATGATGTTGCACCTATCCTTCACTGATTCGTATGACCACGGGCCGCTAGCGCAAGCGATCGACCCCTACTGATAGATAACTTGTCTGCAGGTAACCTAAGTACTTTACATCCAGCATAGACAAGCTGCCGAACAGCTTTGTAATATAAGTAGCACACTCAAAAATTTCCCATCAGGGACTTTAAAGATAGTATGTCGTCCTTAGTCCACCAGACTGTTTGAACGATATCATGAAAAGACTCGCTTTTAACATCGAAAGGGCTTCTTTTGGTAGGGTTCCATTAAAAGGAATCCAGAGTGGCGGAGGAAATTGCTTGTTGCCTACAGTGCTTTCATTTATGAATTATCGATTACTTGAATTTCAGAAACAGCACCCTATAATGTTTATATATTCTGTTTGAATGAGACTTGAATTTGGTTGTTTGGGCACGTTCATTTATTTGCAGCATTTCTCGAGGATAAACGCTTTGTTCATTTTCAGTGCATTAATTGTTCATGGTTTTAGGAAAAAGTTTCCTCTTCTGACTCCGAACTCAATGTTGTTCATAAAATGAACAGTGGTTATCGACATCAAAAGAATCGCAATCCGCATGATATTTCAGTGATTACTACTCCTGTCAAAAAGGCCACCTCCATACTTACAGATTGTACGACTTCTATTTCGACTCAACAAAGGATCACTGAGTGCTCCAAAGGATATCTCCACTCTTTCTCGGCTCGACTGCAATGGCTGCTATATGAATTACACTGTAAGCTACGAGTAGTGTCTTATTATAGGTGGTCAACTTCCATATTTCAATCGTCGAAGATAATGCTATGGTTATGTTTTCAAGTTTACAAATGACCTGCTAGTCTTTCTATAGTCTTCAGATTTTACGTGAATTCAGGCAAAGTTAGGTTGGCCGTCAAGTACCTCGTCACAATTGGGAATTGATGTTTCAAGTCCTGATTTGTTAACTCATTCTGCGAGCCCCTCGAGATGTTCCCAATCGACCATGCCTCTCAGGTAAACTCTGCTGAAGAAGTACTGTGCACTAGCTTCTCGTAGCGGAGGAGTAGTCACCAGAGCGCGAGGACGAAGACGAATGCCCGGTGCTGTGCACTGGGTTGACTGGTCGTCGTTAGGTAGTCTAAAGGAGGTGACTAACCCCCTATTCCAAACTAACCACGGTCGGCGTACGAAGTACGCTGAATTTCCAGCTGCATCCAAAAGCCGTATAAACTGAGTTGCTAGCCCACAATGGGCTACGAGGTCCTCTGCTCACCTTATTACCTTGCAGATTAGATCGTTCAATTACGGGCGTGATTTAGATTCTATTTCGATTTGGGCAATTGGGTGGTATGAGGCCCACCGACGAACTATGCATGCCGATGAAAAATAAATAACGTGATGACAGAGAATGAAAGAGAAATCTACCGAATGTTACTCTTTCTTTTACTCTCTCTCTGTTTCATTCGTTTCATCTTTACCCATAGTTTCGATTGCGCGAAATCTGTTCACAAGCATTTGCATTATATATACATAGACTGACCTTAATTTGTGAACGAAAGTTATTTTCGAAGAAAGAAAAAGAACAAAAGTTAGATTAGAATTTACTGCAAAAGAAGATAATAAAAGCGCAAAAGGGGGTTAAAAGAACAAAGACTTAACAGTGGTTCTGCGTGTTTTCTCAATCATTGAACTGTCTTCGGGTGATGAATATCGCAAGCGAAATTTCATGTTTTGAATGCATGTGGATTTTCAGATAAGTTTTCAATTCCTTCTTGTCAAACAAACAGATCGCAAAATACTCTGATAAAGACAGAGTCCAAAAGACTGACATGGCTGATGGTCACTTTAACCTAACTCCCACAAGATAGTGGCATTAACCCATCCTCTGTCCACTTTTTGGAACAAACTCGGCGGTGCACACTCTCGCGCTCTAATTTGGAGTCATTTTATGAGCCGCTTTGTTTCACGCGCATATTCTGACAAAAAATAACACCGTTAGGAATGGGCACAATATTTATGACATTCCTGATATGTCGTGTCTTAAAAATCGTTCCCCAGTCATGGTCTTGAAAATGAACTGCATTGTCACAATGCCGATATGTGATCAGTTGTTTGACCAATTCGAATGGTAAAATCCCGGGATTTGGGAAGAATCGATTCTTTTGAGAACTCTAAGAACAATCATGTGATTGGTTAACAAAGACATCATTTATTTAATCCAAGCACCGATGAGAGTGTGCACTGGCTGCAATTGATCTTTCTCAACCCAAAAGCGCTGAGGAATGCGGGTGCTGCATGTTGCGTACCAATCTTGAATGACTGACAAAAAACGTGTGACGAATCACCGTGTGGTTCTCACATTTACTTATCATCCTTTCACGCTCCTAAGGCTTCACATAATGTTCTATTTCGTCCAGTCTGTCCGTTATATTGATTTACGTAACCTAATAACCTAGGTGCCGTCATCTTCGCAAGCCGGTTTGTCTAGGACTATTTATCGGCTTGGACGATTTCGAGATCCGTCACCTAATATGGTGGATCTGAATTCATATCATACCGTTGGGTACACCCATTTGTCATACTCGACAGGTGCAGTTACACAATACTAAATTCTGTAATAGCTGTTTATTTCCTAACTTGCGATGTCGAAACCCAACTTTCACATACCCTTTAAGGATCAACGGCTTCCTTACTTTGGGGCGTCGTTCTGCAGCCAAGTTTTCAGGTAATTGTAGCGGTTTATACTTACGCCATTTACAAGAAAGGGTGTCATGGTGCATCGTAGATTTTTTACCAATATTTTCGGAAGTTCAAGATAAATAAGACATCAGTAAAAGCAAGACGAACCTAAACCAGTTAAATTGCGATATTTTGCGACCGGCTTAAGATGGATGCAATGCGTCAACTTTTGTGAATATCCTACCACGGAGGCGGTAACCCCAATTGCCGAAAATTCCTCCTTTTGGCACCACGCTGGACTGCATAAAAATGAAAGTTGGCGGAATGTACACCGGCAACTTAGCTGCCTACTGCAGTCGAAAAATGTTCGAATGCCCGGCTAGATTTCGTTACTGAACTTTACTGAAACCAGAATACTGATCACAGGGCCAAAATATTTCTAATTTCGTGTATCCGAAGTCTGAGAAAACCGTTGGAAAATTAAAGCGACGTTTTTCAAATCGGCTTTATCATCCCTTGGGATGGGCTTGCGGTGTAAAGTCTGTCGGACTACATATTACTGATGACATATCCGTAAACGAAATTTGATAAAAAATGTTAAAATACCGTGGCGCGCTATTTGAAAAATAATGACAATTTCTCGCCAGGATACCGCTTTTTACCAGAAGGAAGTTGGCATATGATTTTGGGTTTTTAGGACGTATAACAGCCTGAATTTTGCTTTTTTAGATGAAGACGAAATGTACTATGTGAAACCGGTATCCTAGGGATGATCTTGTTCTGGTTACGTAGTTGAACGAAGCTTTTCGCAAGAATCAAAATGTTTGGCAACGACGAAAATTGCTTAAAATCGCGCCACGTATATCACTCGAGTTTGACATTACCTTGACACATCATAATAGGACCACCAGTGATGGTAGACGAATGGCAGTGAGAAAAATGCACCACAGAAAGCAAAGATCGGTCCAGCAAATGCTGAGTAACCGGCAATGAATTCAAGTGAGAAATATGAAAAGGTGGGCACCGCATCTTTAGGAACGGATTATCAACTTATTCAGTCTAGATGTGTTTTGGTGATAGGGTTATACAAGAAACGTCACTGACTTAACCTTAAAAGCCCCTTTATCGTTAATATTTGCAACGAAACAGCTACTTTCAATGGAAAAACTAATTCTTCTGGAATATGGGTGCAAAGTGCAGCCACACTTAGATACCTTAACTGGCAGATCAGAGGAGAAAGACCATCAAACGGTAAAAAAGAAAAAAATTGCTGTGGTCTGGGAACTGGTCGTCTTTATCAGATCGTCTCAATCTCAATGTTATCAGCATATTTAATCTGTGGAAAAAAGAGGAGAAAAGATAAAACAGTGCCCGGAACGGATAGTGAGGTAACTAGGAGTAAACTTATTTTTACAAGCAAAGAACATTGCTTAAAGTGGTTGTTTGAAACCCTTGAGGATTCATGGCCTTCTTGATTTTACTTTTTAATCCACTTGAAACCTATCTCAGGAAGCAACGGGACGTAAGCGCTATCATAATGCACTGAACATTGATGAGGGAAAGGATCACGCGTTGCACTCAACATCCGAGCTTTTAGATTCCTATTTTACCGGGCTGATATCGCAATACTTTTTCATCGTATTCCGTAGTCGGCGATAAATGATATTATTTGGCTTGGTTTTCACGTAACGATTTCATTTTCTTCTGGTTTCGGTCCCTAATAGAAGACCGATCAGCCTTGCAAACAGACTTTCTCCGACCAAGTAAGCTCATTTTCACCCATCGTCCAAGTTTTAAAATACCAATTTGGTAATCCAACAGAGTGAACTTAAATCGATTCTGAAAAAGCGTGCACAATGCAGTTATTTGAATGATGTTTGCAACTCAGTCAATGCCACTGTTTAACTCAAGCTTCTGGTCGATTAGGTGATAACTTCCTTGATCATCTGATGTCTTTTGTATGGGTTATTCAACTGTGTGATCGATGCACAGATTCCAGCTGATTTTTTCAAGGAAGTTCCGAGCGTGTTCAGACTATGGGCAAATATGAATAACCTTTGTGTGCAGCCGTTTGTTACTGTTCTTTGACCACAAGATTCATCGCACTGTACACTAAATTGACCTCTATTGTCAACTGGCTTTGTTTTACAACGTGAGTCTTGTTCAGTATTTTGGTTGAGCAAGGTGAATTCGTCAGAAACGATACAAATTTATAATCTGTGAAATTCAAACCGGAAAGCAGAACGCAGATAGGACCAGATATCTTCGCTCTTACTCCTCGAATACATTGCTAAATAGCTCAGTTAACTCGACTGCTATTCTGAGAACATACTAGTTTGATCTCGTTTTTCAAGGTCCGTATTAGATTGTGCTTCCCGATTCCATTCTTCTCAAACTATCTCCAAGAGACATTCAACCCCACTGAACGGGAGCCGATCAAGCACCCGGGTGGACAGCCGAATGGATTTGTTTGTTGCTGTGTGCGTGCATGGAAAATAGAGCGTTTTTACGCTCATTGTCACTGAAATAAAATGCCAGTTGCTCATGAACAGCACTTAAAATCCTCCATTTATTAAATTGTTTGGTAATATGTAATAAATGTTTGTGCCGACATATGAGTTTAAAGATCATTTGTGGGCTTTCTTTGGAAAAACCCATCAAAGCTTCCCTAACGGTCATGCACGCCAGGGGCAAACATTCTTCGACTACTTACGAGATATACTTGCTGTTCGTTGTCCAGTAGAAGACTGCATTTTTTGACATCTTTAGCGATCCATAAATAAGCCTATTCTCGTTTGTTTACATACAGCCATCAGCTACATTCATGCCTGACTGATTCAGTTCCGGCGTATCGCTCTAGTCTTCCTATGTGTGCATGTATTTAGCTGGTGATTAGACAGCCAACCCAACAAATGCCGAAAGTTTCACTGATGTCAGTTATTGATAACAGTGCACACCCTTAATTGCTTCACTGACATGAGCGTAATTCCTTTGTGATTTTGAGCTAAGGTTGATGGAATAGTAATGCCTCTCTGTCTTTTATTAGGATTGTCTGCTATTCTATTTCTATTTATTACCTCTTTCGTAAAAGTCACCGGAAATTATTTCAATCTTAGACAGTACCCGATTAAACAGGCCAGTGCGTCATTTTTCATATTAAATCAAACACAGTTTGCCTTTCGCTTTATTTATCAGTAAAACTGTATTTTTTTCTATTTTCTGATCGGCTGTTGGCGACAGTCTTGCGCACTTAATCCATGATATCTTCTGCTCACATTGTATTCATATATTTTATAGTATATTGCCCGCCATATTACATTGAAACACCCTCAAGACCGACTAACTTTGTTCGCTATGCAAGGCATTTGGTTTTGAGAGATGATTTCACTAACGAAATCCAAAGTAAAACCGCGTGTATGCTCCTCAGGTATAAGCCCTAGGAGAAGTAAAGCACTGTATTTTTGATAATCCAGTCGCTTTAAAACCAGTCAAAACTGCTGAAATCGAATGGTGCATAAACACTGATGCACCTACGTGTCATCGTAAATCAGGGAACACATCAAACTGAGTTTATCAATTGGAAAGCCGGAATCAAGTTATAAGCTCTGACGTGAAATCGCCGGCGTCACAGGTTTCTGCGATTTCTAATCAATAGGATAAAAACTGCTCTGTATGACTCTAGGTTCATTCACTTAGTTTGCATGACATTTTCGAGGATTTATGTGTATCGGATTAAAATATTTTCCCCGATTTGATCTGATTATTTAAGAACAGTCATTTGATTTTGCACAAGCTGGATATAGTAAAGGCTGTATTTTAATGAGATATGTTTTGTTTCATCACAGTTTGCAGCCAGATTCCTTGATTTTACCGAAGACTTCTTTATTTTGATCCCAAATTCGTGTGAATTGCGACATTTCTTGACTTATCGCTGGTCTAAAGCAATTGTTTTACTTTGATCGTGTGTGTATTTTTTTGAATATTTGATTAAGCATTTTCTATTGAACCACCTAAAAATAAACTCACATTAGGTAATTTGCCGGCGAACGGAAGCATTTTTCACGTGATTATCAAAACAGGAGAGGGGATTAGGACGGAAAGTTCATAGTAGACCTACTAAGGAGGAACGCTGGCAGCCTGTTCTTACGCCATCATTTGTTGCTATTTTCTCTCATTGTAGAAATTAAGAATATACCTAGGCATCATTGTGAATAATTGGTAGCTATAGGTAGCGATTGCTTGTGTGCTCACTATTGTTGTTTCCTGTTATGATCTATGATTAATCTGATACTAACTAGATGATGACGAACATATTCACTCAGGAAATTTTTTGAATTAGACTCAAGTTCGATATTCTGGGCCTTGCAAAAATCAGGAAGTCTTGCTCAGTGTGAAACTAATTGATATTTTTCATTTCCTGATTGGTGATCACGTTTTCGGTACGCATCACTCGAGAAAACGGATGCCATTTAAGACGATATCATTGAAAACACTTGTTTATTTTTTCGTCCCAAATGATGGCCAAGCAATCAGCATCGTGGCGTGAATGCCTCTGACCGCTATCATACCGTTACGTGAGTCGTGCACATTAAGTAGGCTCTAGGTATTTGCAGTTTTCCTGTTCTGAATCATTTCGTAGTTTCTTTGTAATGGAAATAAAAGAGAATCGAAAAAAATGAGTAAAATATCCATTACGGATGGTTAAATGACAAATAGTCAGCCGTTTGCCTCAAATTTAGAAGAGAACACTGGGTTGGTTTTTTTACTTTTGGTGCATTCTTTCTCTATTCTAACTTTATCCTCGTATGCCAAATTGGGAAGATTTCGCGGGCAATATGGTGTTAAATTGGACAGTTTGAATATTCGTTGATACCAAAACGTAACACCAATGTGTTCTTATCTGGCTAATTTTGGATCATTCATATTTTACGCAATTGAACCATAACGGAGATGCCTTTCATTTTGGTCCGAACATGTGCGCTGTTTATCACCCACTCGCTAAGATCACAAATTTTTCATTGCCATTTAAGTCTGCAAACCCCTCCAAACGCGACGACATTTTTTCACTCTCCAAAGGTTCCCAACTATCTTCACCTGTAAGTACGTGTTCATCATTTTCTGTCAGTAACTGGACAGTTCCAGTTGCCAGTACGGTGAAGTATCTCGGGGTCATCATTTCACAAACTGTCACATGAACGCAGCATGCTAATAATGCTCTCTTGAAGACAGCTGCGGTGTTTCCGTGTCCAACGCCATAAATCCCCCAGTATGTCTGAGCATTTAAGCGTTTTGTTTATACTCGGGCATTATTGTTTCTGCTTCATTGGCTTTCGATGGTATTTGCTGAACTTCACTGTAAATGCCACACACTTCTACATAAAACCCGTAAAAGTATATTACTACCAAGCACTGTTCCACGCTCAGCATTGAATAACTATACCACTAATATATACTTTACTTCCTGTCACAAATTATAATTGAAAAATGTGCCTGCTATCACCCATCCTCTTAAAGCGCCCCTTGTAAGACCCGTATCCACTTCTTTTACGCGATGTAATGTCAACTCAGTGTGCACGAACAGCAACCTAGATACTGAATGTCGTTCCCTGTGTTGCTAGATTTTTTATGGTTCCTGGTCTTTGACAAATGCTGACCAGTCGATAACACCTGGGTACGTCATTTTTTTAAATTTCCTTTTTCGACCAGTCAGTAAAAAGTTTTTATAACACTGCCATCTATAGTTCAATAAGTAAGGTACCACTGGGCACCGTGCTGGAAATCCGTCCATCAAAATGAAAAAGGACGTTCGACCTGAACTAATTTTGGAATGCTTTATTTCTACTAGATTCGGCCGCACCCAGTCAACTCATTTTAAACGATCCTGCACTGCCTAGAATTCAGCTTGCGGCTAAAATGCTAAGTTCCGCCATGCTAATCTGATGAGGGCCGCAACCAACTCAAATTTTCACAACAATTGAGACAATCGTAAGCATTTTCTTACAGTAGCAAATAATACGACTTCAATGATAAACAAATATAAAACGTAACTTTTGCTGTTCAACAAAGTTCACTTGATATTTTGGTGTAATGATGTGGCGGAATTTTCAGTAACAATAACATTCCCCACATTTTTGGTTTGCTCTCTAGCGTTAAAAACGGGATTCGCCTTTTTGTCCCCAATCAGACAAAGATAAGCAAACGAGTTAACTCTTTTTACCAGATTACAATGAAATTTTAAAACGGTAAACATTGTCTCAGCGAATCTGTTGCATTTACTTACCGTTGATTCACTCGGTGCTCTTTGCAGGCTTTCCGAATCTGTACAAACAAACCACTGTAATAAGCGCCGAACAGGCAAACCAAACAGATGTTTTGCTCCAGTCTGCCTATGATCTCAGTCGTCGAATGAATTCATCCGTGCACCGATTCTACCTCTTCACCAAGTCACTTATAGAACAACTTACTCTCCGCGTGACTAATGGGTTGGACTGCACCTGTACTAACAATCGAAATGCAAACGAACCAACATATTTGTCCAAAATACAACTGGTTGTGACTACCGTGGCGCAATTGTTTAGGATTCGTGAATTGATTGCAATTATCCATTATCTCAGTGAAGCCACAACGGACGTAATCGTCAAAAGTTATGGGCATGTGCACGAAAGTCATCTACCTCAGTTGGTCAGCACAAATTACTTGTCTTCAACATCTGTGACACAAAGCGCCGCCAAATCAGCTGTTCCTGTTAGCCTACTGGAATCACATTCCACACTTTCGTCACTGAGACTACGTCTACCTAATGGGATCCGACTAGCCCGAATTTTGGGAGTTCTGAAACGTTTACTCAATTTCATGAACCAGACGCGTACAGTCATTTCGGTAAGTTAACACGATGTTTTAATGTTACATTTATCTGCATGACACAGATCTACCTAAATGGTTCGCAACCGTAGGTATCCGGAAATTGTGTTTTACAGATCAATGTATTACTCTTCTAAAAAGAGAATAGTGTGATCTATGGTTTCATTACCGAGTCCGAAACTACATCGCTTGAAAACAAGGCATGTCGTTTAGTTCTCCTCGAGACTGATTAACTAAGTTCTGCCACCATTTGTAGCGGCTTAGGGCAGCGAAGTGTTTCAGGCATTTAAATTGGAATTTCGGTATCGATATATACTTAGCTGCCAGTACAATCGAATGGAGGCCAAAATCTTCATTTAATTTACGGAACTGTCTGTTAATCTTAACTTAGTAACGTCGAAAAGGTTTTTGGGCTAAAAACGAATGTCGGTGATATAACCAAGTCAGTACACAGCTGTTTCACCACCCTTATGATTTTCCTGAAAACGTTATCGAGATGAACATTTTGCGGTTGCACAGAAGGGTGGAGGAAGTTTGTCTGTTTGCTTAAACTATTTCAATATGAATGTAGAACAGACGAGTGCAAGAAATTTAATTCAAATCATTCGTATCGTCTTTCTTGTCGTTATTTTCAGTTTTCAATCATTTTTACCTTTCTGTTCGCCTTTCCACGTGGTTCTTCGTAAAGCACTGCAGTTTGTGCAAACATTGAAGCTCCCTGGCCCATTCGGCACCCCCCGAAAATCTATCGAATCCCTTACAGACCCGGGTCACCGGTGTGAACCGCATCCCCCCAACTTATAGTTTCGACTACCACCCGTTTCACACACACGCACGCGCACACACAACAGTGGACTTATTTTGATTATTAGAACTATAACCTATCATCCACTTCTTATTTGCAGTAAATCATACAATGTTGTGTATTGGCATGGTTACGAATAACTGAAAACGAGCTTGTTCGTCACACTGTGCTATTTCTCAACACTCTGTATCTACTTGATTTCCATCTCACTACCCCTTTTGTTATTCTTTGTTCTTTCGACAAAGAAATTCTTCAGTCGGTTGTGAGGAAAGGAGGGTGCGGGGCTGTCGATTCTTCTTTGGCCTTAGTAGTATGTAGATAAATGTGAGCCAAAATTAATAACCCGATGGATCCACTATTTTATTTTGCCCACAACTTTTGGGTTTATTATAGCGATTTTCTTCTCGTTGGCAGTGCAAAATGAATTTGTCGATATTCATTAATTATGTCACTGATCGATTTTAAGCAACTTATGGTCACCCAGTAGTTGGTTGTTCTTCCTCAAAATCCACTTTCTTTTCCCGAATAGATATTATGGTTTGGCGAAGGCAATCAAGTACGAATGTTTTAAATCTGATGACGACCATTTTGCTTTAATATATGCACATGTTTGTTTATTGCGTAAACACAACAACAAAAACCGTTTATCTTTTAATTTCCCTTACCACTTGCTCCGATGAGCCCAAAACCGGTGAGCGGTACTCTGGCTTGAATAGGTCTAGAATAATATGTACCCTATTGTATTGCTAACTCTTGTGTGGTTAATGAGGCTGCAATTTAACCAAAGAAACAGAAAACCGAAGATGCTTGTGGTTGCGTTTTCAAATCCTAAATTTATTCACAGCCGGGTTGGGAAATACTAATTGAGTCTTTGGTACCCAAATTAGTTGGTTTCCTATGGAACCATCCAAATTCTGCGGCTCATTACAGTTGGTTCAAAATCGAAGTTCGTTGATTGTTTATGCTTTCAGGAACAGTAATCAAAAAGCCAGTATTATTAACTTTTGGGGACTCGTATCTTTCTATCGTCGATCACGTTCTCATCAAGGGGTCTTCCAACAGCCGCATCCCCATTCCAGGAATATTATACTTCCGTTGTTTAGTAGATAAAAATGTATTAGAGAACTATTGTAACAGCTAAAAGGTTGGCTAACTGTGGTGCCGTAGAGCATCGGTTTGTGTTAACATATCAGCAAATGTGTATAAACCTGAGTCGATTAGAGATGTGAATCACAACCTTATAGATCGTGGTGCATTGGAAAAGAAGGATGTCCTTTTTTAATTTTTACGTCTTTTGCTAATATCAGAGTCTACTGAAATAAAATGAAAATGACCGATAATACCCAATTTTGCTCAGATTGATTGGAATAATTTTCGGAGAGCACTTTGTTATCATAAAATAAATAGACTGAGGTACAAAGAAGCAATAACTATCCCATCAGCATTAGAGTACCCTATTTTAGGTATCTGAAGCGGTGGCAGACGTGTTTTACGCAGAGAAAATCAGATTCAATTGGTACTAATTTTGTTGTGCACGTATATGCCCGAATCATTTGGGAAAACGAGATCGATTGATTTCTCGCCGAGATGATTGAAAATAAAGGAGTGAAAGTGTATTCTAAACATTTATCTTGGACGGGAAATGTTCAACTACAGCGAAGGGCAATTGATCGCTGCTGTTTTGATTGCCCAGAATTCCTCATTGGCTACAGTGGGAAAAAGCAAGTTGCCGAGAAAACTCGGTTTCGGTGATTCGTAATCGTGCCACTGTATCACAATGTATAACGGAAAACGTTAAAAGGACTAGACTAGTCTGACAAAAAGCGAATAAGAAAGAGATTGTTGGTCTTTCCTGTTTATTTACAAAGTAAACAAACAGTATTTTTGCCAGTTATTTTCCGCTTTAAAGTTTGCTTTGAGAGGATGATGGATCAAGTGAACTAAACAGTGATCACAAACTGTTTTTGAGCGCACCGTGGAGAAGTTATGAAAATGGAGCGCGGCAGCTTTCGCCGTGTTCAGAACACGACAATTCGTAAAACTAGACTGCTGACCTCAGACCTTATGCGCGACACCAGGGCCTGCATCATATTCTCGGCATTTTAGTATATAAATGAAAAAATGAAAATATTTTAATTCATAGACTGAGCGAAATCTTAATTAGTCAAACGAGGCTAATCAGTTCACTAAATCCTAAATTGTTTATTTCAACAAAACCTTATTTAAAATACCTTGCCACTAGAAAGCGCTGAAATTCGGCCGGTCAAATCTGCAATCAAATTTGCTTTCTATCATACTTTAATGGATTAGACTGATGTCTGGATGAATGGTTTGACATTTACATACTTCTACTATCCCAATTCGCCTTTTTTCGTATAGTTCAGATTTACGTCCACGTTCCGTACAATCTGTCATTGTACATACTAACTGAGTAATTTTGGATTTTTCTTCCAGTACATCCTGTCGTATATCAGACCCAATTACTTCGACTCCTGTCGAGTAGACTTTACGTCCCTGTTTTTTCGGTTTGCGGAAAGAAAAACCCTCTCGATGGGTAACAATATGAGATTCAAAAGAAAATGTTCGCAGGTTCATGCTTCTAATCCACTGATTTGAGAATAAGGGCTTTTTCTGTATTTTTGTATCAGAATATTCCCCGAGCTTTGCTATCTAGTCAGAATATGTTGCATAACAAACGTAAGGCATTCGACGGAATTCTCCATGAAGATTGGTCAAATTCTCCAAGTGGTTATTGAAATGATCATGATACTATCCACGATTTACTGCATTTCCCTCAGAAATAGTTTAGAGCTATTCGTAGATCTTTTTACTTTTTCTCTCTTGGTTACTGTTAGCCCGTTGTCATTTATTTCTACCGTGATTTGTTTTGATGTTTTTTCTAATAAGCTTTAATTTTTTCGAAGTTAATAAACAACAGATTTAATCCTAGCTGAGGTCTTTTCGATCAAGGCATTTGACCTGCAAAGATTGGTTAGATATCAAGGAAAAATCATTTGTTCACATGGTCATCAAATGGCCATATGGACGACACGCAATCACACTCACGCACGTGTGTCCCATCGTGCAACCTCGCTTGACCCGATGACCTCAAATACTTTGAGGAATCGTTTCTTCTAGCTTCACGCTTCACTGGATTAAATCAAACGTGATACTGGCTTTCTCTGCATAATCTCTCACGTTTGTGTCTCGCTTTGTGCCATGATATTCTGCTGGCAACTTCTGCCCCATGGTAGCTATGCAAACGGTGTCCTCAAATTTTATTCTTTTGAGTAACACGATACAAAGCAGATAATCCATCTGTCGCGTACTTGATATACCTCACCGATTCACATGAATTATATTACAAAACTGTTCATCATTGCTTCGTGTTAAACAGCAAGATAAGTCCCACTGACCGCTGCCTTTCCCCAGAGTTACACGTTTCTATAAAAAGCCTGAATATTCAGGGGGAACAGGGAATGGACCTACACAGACGGGAAAAGATAACATGTCGCTGCAGTCAACACACGGAACACAGTCTAACTAATATCTGGTCGATGCAACCTCGACCTGGCCGAAATCCGGCCTGTTGTTCGCGGATATTACTCTCGCGAATCGGTGTCAAACGGCGCAGCATTATCGAAGCTAACACATTAGTAACTATCGGAATTAAACTAATCCCACGATGATTGCCACAGTCACTCCGTGTGCCCTTCTTGAAGATGGGTATAATCAGTGGCTCATTCCACGATAATGGAATGCGCTCCTCGTTCCAAATATCATGAAGCAAGGAGGTAAGTGATTTGATCAGCACTTCACCTAATTTGAAAAAAACCGGGGGAAGTTCGTCGGGACAGGCAGCTTTTCCCATCTTCAGAAGCCGAATATTCGACTGCACTTTCACTTCCGTTGGGAGATCAAGTGACCCCCCCCCCAAGTATTCGCAGCTTCAGACGTCGACCTAAATGCGTTGGCGTGTGGTCAGCTAAACCGATCCTTGAAATACTCTGCCTTTGCTGTCTACCGTGGATGGGCTCTCCATTCCTATCGCACACGACTTCACTAACCGAAGTTCGCCGCCCACCAGTGTCGCGTATAAGCTTAAACAGTCTTTGACTGTTACCTGAAGCGGGCGCCACTTCCATCTCTTCGGCTACCTTAACCCACCAGTTTTCGCGGTCATTCCCAAGGCTTATGGTCAACTGACGCTGCAACTGCCGACGCATCTTATTTATTTCCTTGCAGTTAGGCAGCTCGCGTTTTTTGTTCCATTAGAATTAGCGACGCTTGCGAGATCCAGTGTTTTTGATGCCCACTAGATCTATGACCGCAGGCAAAATCTGCTGCCAAATACTTGGCCTGCTTAATTTGATCCCGCAGCTCTTTGGAAGTCTTAGTTCGTCGGATAGTTTCTACTCCTAGCTGTTGCGAACACCCGAATCAGACAGATTTTCGACAGTCAATCGGGTTTGTGGCCTGCATCGATGGCCATTGAGCTGCAGCAAAAATCGCATTAAAACCAACGCATGGTCCGATTTGACGTACGTGGTCCAGTATGATCTACAGTTCTGGACAGAACCGTGCCAACGGTAGCTAACTGCGATATGGTCAATCTGACTCAAAGTACCTGTCGAGTTAGAGCGCCGTGTCGCTCTACGGTGCGAACCGTTTTGGAAATTCGTACTAGATAGGAATAAACAATGGTCTGCACAAAACTGAAGAAGTCTTTCTCCATTATCTGTTCGCTGAGCAGGCAAGGCGCACCGCCCGCTTAAACAGGACTCTGATGCACCAAGTTTTCCAAATTGTACATTAAAATCACCTGCTATCACTAAAATGTCAGAGCCTTCTCTCTTCCGAACTAAAGTGACGAATTCCTCATGAGACTCGTCTTCATCTATATTAGTGCTGCAGTCTGTTTGGGTGTATGCCGAGATAACAAATAGACTGTACTTAACACTACTATCCTTCCGGACGTCGACGTATCCGTGCAGTCCCACGTTGCACGAGCAACTGTTGACCGGGCTGCTTCGGCCTTCTCACTTAGCACTATTCCTACACCACGTTGACCCACAGCTTGAGCTGCTTCGTCTCCTGAGGTGTGCAGGAAATACACTGACGAGACATGAGGTGCAGTTAGTTGAATTACTCTACTCGAATCCTGAATTCGTGTTTCACTGGCGCAGCAGACATCAATCGAAAGTGAGTCCCTTGTCAGGGCCAAACACGCCTGTTGGCCAGCCTGCATTAAAGTTCCTACAGTGAGCTAACGTTTCTCACATGTGGACCTATTTGTTCTGTTCTGCCTTGAAAGTAACAACTGGATGGGCCCAATAGTTGTATATTCTTTCCTCCTCCATTTCCTGCAGCCTACCGGGGATACCGTTACACCATTAAGCCTCCGTCATTCACTAATCTGGACTTAGTTTCGGTTTTTTATTGTTAATTACACTGTATCGGGCGACATATACTTACAGAAACTGTTTCTTGCTAACCAAGCCAAATTCTCACTGTTGTTCGAACCAAAAATGGGAATTTCCCTTTTCCATGTTCTGTTGGTACAGAGCTTTTGTTTTTCGTCAGATCGACCAATTGCCTGATTCGCTCTAAGAACCAAATTTCGATGGCGACAGATTTGTGAAAACTGGTTTTTTAATACTTATAAATAGATGCGACGGGAGCTTCAAACCTAGGTATCGATCGTAAAATGTCCCTTTTACGGAAAGGCCTCAATTCCGTTTCAACAGAATTTTCCTTGCATCGGGTTGCTTTTCACTTCCTAAATGATCAGCATCCCGAAAGCGCCCACTTTTACGTGATTTGAGATGTGTAAATTTGGAAACAGCCGGGATTCCTTAAATAATTTGCACGTATAAAGTGATGAATATGTTTACATGTTTGAATCCAAAAGTTAAAAATCACAAACCAGAGGGAACTGCCAATCTTCTTTCCGTTAACCGAGGCGATACCTTTTCTATTGCGCTGATAGATACGGCCATTCAAAGCGAACGGCTCAAAGTGAATTTCTACTGTTTTCCAACCAAACTTTCATTGAAATCCAGCATCTTATCTCGTCTCAGTCATTAGTCGCTAACCTCATGGGTTACCTTTCAGTAAATTGAAGAACGTAGCTATTTTGAGTTGCATGAAAGGATGGGGACCCATTATAAGCGACGGTTATACTAGAATCAGGACATTTCAGTTGGTGCATCGTACTAACATTTACTTTGGTATATTACTGTGTATCAAATTTCATTAAATTCAGTTGATAGATTCATAACCACTTCCAAGTTTGCCAGCATTCTTCATCAATTCTTACGCAATCTTCGATCAATATTGATCTCTTCGTTACTTAAACTTATGTCCCAACGAATCTTGCGCAATCGGTGAATGGGATTCTGATTGAATCTAGATATTTCCTGCACGAAAGTCTCGTAAATCCAGACTGAACGTTCACTTTGGAGTCGACTCCATGTGAGACCATACTGATTATATGAAGAAAAATGTTAAATTTACTAAAATGAACATCATCGCTTGAGAAGTACGGTTGTTAGTAGTATTTTTCTAAAACAAACTGCTCATTTAATTTGGAGAACTTTTCGTTCATTCACTTAATTCTGTAATGTAGCATACCTGGCAAAAAGACGATTAATTAGTCAGAAATAGCGAAGTCTCACTTTCATGGTGGACATTCATTCGTTTCTTTCTTGGATCAATTGCTTAATACCAGAATTTCTTCGCTTGTTGTAGCATCTAGTTTTGTGAGCGCATGCAACGTTGATATAAATCATTTGCGTTCTTATTCCCCCATTTGTTGTTATCATACCCGTGAGATGCAAGTACGTATAATAAAATGGAAAGACATTTCCAGATGAATTTGTTTAAAAGTGTCATGTTCTGCCCTGGTGGGGCGGTCAGCGACGGATCGCTTGGACTTGGCTGTCGCGCATTCGAATCTTACCGTCGTCGATTGCTTTCAGATCTGACACCTTTTTATGGCCCCAATTTTCAAAAATCTCGCGTAACTGTTGTAAAATGATTGACATCTTCTTATCGCTATTGGCATCGTTATCAAATTATGTCCAGTATTTAATCGTACACCAGTTATTGTTGTTGCTGATTTGTTTTTTTGTGCATAGCGATTTCATTCACTTTTAATGGTTGTCTTCTATTCGCCGAACCTATTCCCCACAACAAGGGCCACAGACGAGAGCTCTGCAACGGTTGCACGCTGTTACTCTATGTATTACCCGTATGAAGTCTCTTGTTGACGTTTACGTATACTGGCCTCACATAACCAAACAGCTGATGCATGTCACTCGCACGTGTGCGACTTGCAACCTGCCATTGAAAGCGCCAACCAAGATCGAGTCGAGGGCATGGCTCGTGCCAAAGACACTATGGTCCAGATATCATATCGTCCATCCAGAACCACTTATTGGCCAGACTATTCTCATCGTAGCAGATGTCACTAGTGAATGATCGGAGCATTTTATCGTTGAACGGGCAACATCAGAACCAGAAATTAACCATGCTGAGGCGACTTTTCAGTAAATCTGGATAATGTGGAACTTTAGTGAGCGACAGTGGCGGGCGATCCATGTTAGTCACGTTGACCCAATCTTCAGACGGTCTGGAATAAATTATGTGAGCTCACCACCATATCACTTGTAATTTAATGGCCAGGCTTATCGACTCACAAACACACTTAAATAGTTGAAACGGAGAGAGGAACTACGGAGGTTAATCTGGGAACGTTTTTGCTCAAACATTGTGCCATACTGTCCAACCTCTGTCTGGACGGTGTCGCCTGTAAATGCCCTTGTGCATAGGAAACCACTCAATCCTTCTGACGTAATTTTCTCAATGCGGTCCTTTGGAGTATTACGGATTCACCGGAGGAAAATCACATCCATCAACACCACGATACTAGACAACATTATTTTCCCGTGGACTAGAAGGGCTTCGAAAGGACTTGCTGAAATATTCAGTGATTTGAAATTTTGACTTATTTTTCAAAGGTGCGGTGAAGTTATAATGTGATTTTCTGGTTGAATCCTATATATGGATGAGGAATCTGCCTTTAGGTCCACCGTTGGAACAGCTTTTGGATATTTTCAACTTGCCGACGTTGAATACAGAAAATTCAGCATCAGCGAAGGAACAGCTACCCCTTCCACTGCATCGTGCAGGTCGAAAAAGATTGCGGTTCACTAACATTTGCTCTCATGTCGGTCCCGATGAATAAAACGTTGTGTCAAGTAGTCGAAAATCTTTCTGGAAATGCATAGTGTCAGTCACGTTTCAGTCAGCCCACGGGCAAGTGCTCCATTGATATTAACAGCCGGTTCACTTGTTCCACTCAGAAGCATAGTCATCACGCATTTGTCCATGGACCAACCGTTTTATTCACGTGTGACATCCAGATTTACTAATAGTAGATAACATACTACCTACCTTTTGCAGCAGCTAGCCAACCAATCAGCCGTCGGTATGCTGTTATCCAATTCGGCCAATCGAATCCATTCACTACGCTGGGCGATCAGTAACAACGGCATAAGGAAACATTGTTTTTAACTCTACGTGCGGTATAGATTTCTAGCTTACATCGATCACAATCTCTGCTCTTCTTCATAGTTAATTTTTAATTAGGAATTGGATGACTGATGAATCTCCAGTCGGGCACAGTCCGTATGTTCGGCGCAGTATTCCAACATCTTTTGCTTCAGCGGTTTTTCAAATTGCAATTTGCCGCAGCTCTGGTCGCAAACCTTTTGGGGAGGTGACGAAACATTTGCGACCTAAACTCCAAGCTCTGATACACTATATTAGATAAGGCATCACATTACTACTCAGACGAAGCAGTAATCTAAACTTACGTACTTTTAACAAGACGGTGACTTCGGCTCTTCAAAACATATCTGCTGGCCTGTTTTTTCTTGAGTTATTTAGGCCTTTCGAGGTGAATCTTTTCTTTTGAATTCTTGGTCTATTCTCAAGCTGACATTCAATTTGATATGGCGAAACTTTTGGAGGTTCCTGTCTTTGCCACTGGTTTCTTTTTTATACGCCCCTGTGAAACTCTGTGGCCCGATAATTTTTATTCTGGTGGACTGTCATAAAGTCAACCAGAAAGCGAAACATATCTGTCGTCATTTCACGTAGTTCGCCGAACTTCAGATTACTAGGAAAACAGACCGTTACAAAATTTTCTCTAGTGATGAGTTCACGCTTATACCTCCAAAATACTGCAGCTTACTCGATCTGGGATGAACCGTGCTTTTCCAGCATGTGTTGGCTTAGCCTGGGGACACAAAGTCCTGCTTTTCGTAGACAAGAACTAAGTGTTGCTTTTGGATTATGCACCCATTTCTCCAGTTTGCACGTTACGTACATGAATTGGGACATTCTCCTGCAATGCAATCAGTTAACACAATTATACTTCCACTCTTCCAAAACTCCCTACTTAGGTAATCCATGGTGAACATTGATAAGTTCTCTTCCTAGTTTCATCGTCAAATTTGTGGACCTAATGCAACAGTATGGCAATTTCTTAGTATGATGCATTTGGATATTACAGTATTCTCACGGAAAGATTTTTGCCTAATCGATAGCATTAAGTCGCCGTTTGTTAAACCTGTTTTGAGGTTGCTCGGATATTCCAGTATTGAAAACCAAAAGTTAGGCTTATATGAACCTGTGGTGTTGACAGAAATTGCTTCCATTTTATGCAGCCTACTCGTGTTTTTCCATTTGCGTACTTAGTCTTTCAACGAAATAGTTCCGTCCCGAAATCAATAAATTTGAAAGAAGTTAATCCGGTACTAAATGGTTCCCAATTATGATATGCACGTGAACAGAATCAACAAATTTTAATAATGTTTAAGTTCGCCGAAATTTGTTCCTACACATTAACGGCACTTGTCTAATTTTTCATTTTTACCAATATGCAAACTGACGGGAATTGTTTGCATTAGTCTCGTAGTTCACCTTACAAAACACACATGCGGTACTACAGTGTCCGTCTTGTCTAAGTGTACGTGTTCGAATCTCGCCGGGTCAACGACCAAACACATTTGCGTTTATTCGACAATGATACCTGATAATGAATAAACGAACTATGTGATCAGGTCGGGACACTATGTTTTTCCCGCTGTATCCGCATTTCTGCATTTCACTGGACTCACAAAGCTGTCACTATTTTACTTCTGAATATCACTGGAGAAATACCTAATTGATGCGGTACTATTTTCTACGTACAAATAAATAATGCCAACAGTGTAAATCAGTCTTTAATGAAATATTGCAACTAGATATCATTACGGAGTCGTTCTTGAATTTGCTCTTGGGAACAACGGTGAGTGAACGAACACGCCTTAGTCAAGACGACTGCTAAGAAGGATTTCTTACTTAGATCAGGCTTTTGTCGATCAAGTTCAATCCCTAGGGCTGTAGCACTCACAGGACATCGTTTGCTGATGTTTCTCTTCCATTTTAGTCATGTTGAGCAATTCAACTGAGTACGAGGATAGATGAAAATTATTTTTTATTCCTCGGCAATGTAGGTCTCAATCTCATCTCGCGCAGTTTTGTTCGTCTGTGGCGATGAACGGAAATGGATCTAATATTTGTCCTATTCAAATTTAGAGTTGTTTTCTTGATCGAATTCCCACATTCACGTCATTCGCAAATTTGACCTTCTTCTGCAATCATTCACTCAGTTATTATTCCGTTGGTATGTTCGCACTAAAATGCATTTAAACTCCTGGCAAATAACAATATTGTGTGAGGCGCAAGATCGACCTTGGATATTCTCACATTTCTTTCTGAATAGATGATTTTTACTGTTCTGTTTTGTTGCACAAGCGTGCAGATATGCCCGGGACAAACATTTTAACCGTCTTTTTGTCCAAAGTCCTGGGTCTTTACCGTCTGCACTTCGTAAACAATTTGTTTGTCTTAAATATTTTATGATTGGCCAAATAAACGACAGTCAAATGCATGGCATGTGGTTAAATGCTCGGAGAAACATCAGGTGTATACCATTACCCACCTTAATTCGGAACTACGTAAAAATTATCCAGGATCCACTAAGAGCAGTTCACTCTCATAAGATCTCTCAAGCGCATGCCTGTTCGTAGACTGTACGACTCTTTGCAGTGCGCACGCACACATGCCCATGGAGGAGGGTAGGTCGCCTTCCAGGCTTATGGAAACGAGATCTCAATAATCCATTTGAGTGAAATTTCCGAATAATCTCAGTATAATTTCGAAAGATTTAATCATAATTCCGGTATGACGTTGGAAGGGACATAGTGTCATTGATCAACGATTGTCCGACCTAAACAGCTTGCGCTTTTGCCACCTATTTCTATAGGACTGTTATAGCCATTGATGATCTACAGGCTAGTTATTTTTGCCCACCTTTTCTAAGCCCGTTCTGAAAATTCTGGACCAGTTGAAAAAATAAGGATTATTTTCGTATTTCCTGAACTTTCGTGGGGTATTTTAGTTAAGCGTCGCTTTTTTGAGATCCGCATTTATCGTTTTTGCCGACAGTTTCATCGAACGATTTTGTTCGCGCACCCAAGCTAGTCAGATTTTCTTTATTTACGCAACCCTAGTATCAACTTTCTTATTCGCCATTTTTGCATCCTGCCATTTCTCAGGAATCTATCGGGATTTGTACGGAGCATTTTGCAACTCATTTTTTTCAAAATCTGCTCAAAAGCGCTGTCCTAAGTCCTACCACTGAGAATCTCGGAGTGACATTCCCGTTTATCTGGCAAATACCAAATTTTCTAGACAGTTTCATTCACAGTCTCATGACAGTCATCCATCCTTGCGACTTGGAGCTCGCGTCATTTAAGGTGACATGCGCTGGCCCAGAGGAACAGAAATCAAGAGATTCTGAGCCCAGATCTGCTTACTGTGAATTCCACCACGCTGTTTACAACCAGATCATCAGGAAGTTGTTCGCCCATTTCTGCTTGGAATGGCTCAATCAGGCAACTAAATTGGCCGAATTGCAAACCTCGTAAGTGGATCACGAAGTGTAATTTTTTACGAAACCGAAAAACATTTGCTAGTTTCTTAGGGTCTCGGAATGATCCTTAAGATTTCTAAAATTATCGTACCATCTTTCGTCGTTTGTTAAATATTACTACTGTCAGGTTCGAGCAGAACTCCCATTTTGTCGAGTCGAATATGCACACAAGAAAATGCTTCTTCATTTTATCCCTTCCCTTCCTCCCTCAAATGGTTATTTTGGTCATGTCCAGCCAACAGGTAAGCTGACATCCGGATGAACAAATTGGAATGATTCCCTTTCGTTAATAAATCGGGTTTCGCTTAACACGATAGAAAGCTTCGATCTACTGTTTTTCCAAAATTCTGGATAGTGATTCAATAGCATGTTTTTAATCTTACATCAGCTTTCCTCAGTCCCTTTCGGTATATATATATATATCTATATACGATTCCTAAGAAATGTTTCACTCATTTTCGTATAAAAGCGGGCATTCATAATCAAGTCCTCCACTTGATTATCAGGATAGATCCCATGTGAATAGACCGTATGCATACACGGATGCACACGTTGTAGGGAGACCTGAATTCCCGGAGGAAATTAGGCCTTACAGTGCCTAAGGATCTAAGAACAAGCGATTCGGTCGATTAATCGCTGAGTGGCCGGAGCGCCGTCATGTGGAACTACTATTCAGTCGAACGTAAGTGAAATTCACGTAGAAATTGTTCTCGTCTAAAAGAATCAGGTACTTTGTAGTTTCTGTTGATTTAAGGCATTCATTTGTTGTCATACTACGCAGTTTTACTCTCCAAGGTCAACCCAGGAAAATGTGAATATACTAGAGTGAACAACGTTTTGTCTTCAAAAAGCTCTGCAACCTATTCATATCTTCTGCTGTTAGACTAACACTATCTTTTTAGGTCGTAAAATGATTTTGTAGTTTAATGATTGCTAACTCTTCTGCCTATTTTTGTTGCAACCGACGCGAAGCAATTATTTCTTGTGGGAGTCAAACAGGATTTTGCTAGCACAGATCTTCTAGTCATCCACCTGTTGCGTATGCTTTCGGGTTCAGACAGACGTGTAGTTGAGATAACTTAGTGTTTTTCTTACTGTCATGTCCTCTGTATTTCACATGTATTTGTTGACTGTAAAGGAAACTGCAAATATAGTTTGTCATGCAACCTTTCACACTCTTTTTACTCGAGTCTAACCCTTACAATTTTCATGTTGTTGTGAATTCCTTTGCGGAGATTTTTAATACAGGAACAGTCTTCGGAAAATGTTGTGCAGGGCGAGTTGTCATTTTTCTGTCAGCATTATCTTTGGTTGCCGGCAGTACATACTGGCCGAGATTCAAACAAGATCGGAGGTCAGGAAGCAGAGAGTTTGGAGACTAGGACTAGGGTATTTGCGGTCGGTTCTCCAGACATCCCAACATTATATAACAGCTGTCATTGGCTACTTACGGCGCACAAAACGTTTAGTTCATCAAATGTCTATCTTACCTACAAACCCATTTTTGATATCGAGACATTCTCGTTCCAGCAGGTATAAATAGAGTAGGAATTCTTCTCATTTACAATGCAAGTAGTTCGCAATTTCTCTTGGATGTCCTCACTCATGTGCCTTATAAAATAGCTGTCAGAACGATTCGTTCAATGTCCGTTCTTTGTAATAATTGATGACAACAAATACTTCTGTAAAAGTGTCATACGTTGTGATCGTTGCCATCTAAGTGGAAATCTGCACATACTCACTTGGCGATTGCAGAAAGTCGGATTGGAATTTAACTTCTTTACAATCTACCCAGTGACCTAAATCTGGTTTTGAGTCGTCCTTGTTTCATTCGCAGGCATAGTATCTTTAATGATTAATTCATTAGTCTTTGTTCAAGGAATTCATTGCATTTGTAAATCCTTTTTTGATTCTGAGTAAAATAGTTCATTGCGATAGTTGGGCCGTATGCATTCAAAGGCTGAATTTGTTGTGCCTCGGGGGATTTCAAGCTCGCCTTATTGATCTTTACTTCAAGTACCACCAGTCTGCTGCACGAATTGCCTCAGCAGAGCTGTGCCACATCGTTCGGAATGTGGTAGATTTGACGGTTTGTGGCTTGCTTGCAGTTCACTTTAATGTGCACAACCATCAACCCTGCGCCAGCGTACTCTGGTTTTGGCTAGTCTCGCAGAACAACCCCTCAGACAAAGAAAAAATGAGGTTCAATGAATGATCTAATGGAAAGTAGTAAATGGAGGAACTATACAGGAAAAAAAGGTTTCGGATGCAATGAGGCTACTGACTGCGGCATTGGACCGTACCAGCCACTGTCTCCAGTCGTCACTTTCTGGGATCTTGTGGACCCAAACCTACACAAACCAGTCCACTTGTGAGGGCTTTCATGCGGTTTTTCGCATGCTATTAACTTCTTATCTCGAACAATCTTCCACCCATTACTTGCCTCGAAGACCAACGTCCAACGAGGCAGTCTTTCTGTGAATATGTGCAAAACGGCTCTATTGCCTTAATCTTACAGCGCACACAATGATCAGACAACTTGGTCGTCTGTATTTTAAATTCAATGGGGCAAATAGTGAAACGTAGGCCAGACCGCAACCTGTAACTTAATTTGGTCGCATGTTCTTTATAAACCTGGTCATTCATAACATAACTGCGTTCGAACGGAGAATCATGCATTCATTTCCCTGTTAAAACTTTTCTTCGTAGTTGTCAGTAATTAAAATCAGATTACCGACCTTTTCCTAACGACTTTCAAAGTTCCTGTTAGTCTTTGGTTGTCGTTTGTTTTCAGGTATTTATGGTAACTTAGCTTGGTAACAGAAGACCTATTTTTCTCAGAATATATTCTCATATAGAAGATTCGATATTCAAGATTGAGGTTTTCTGAAATTGAGAAAACACAAGTTGCCGAACAAGCTCGTTTTCAGTGGTTCGTGCTCATGCCATTACATCACTATATATATATATATCTTGACAAAAAATTTTCACTATAGGAAGGATTGGATTGGTCAGATGCAAATATGGATAGGGAAGGGACTTGTGGTGTTACATGCATAACCTGAATGCACAAGAATGTGTTGTGTTAATTGTTTTGTTGTCTAGGGTTTGTATTGGGACGGAGGGTGGGCCAGGGGAGTTGAAGCGCAACCACAAATTGTTTTTGATAATAAAGTGGAGGATTGTGAAGACGGATTGCGGCAGCTTCCGCGGTGCTCAAAATGGAAAACAGTATATGTCAATTCTGAGTATGGTTGGTCCCTGTCACTAACACTAAACGTTAGTTAACAACATCATTCAGTTTCGACAATATGATCATCGCAAGGCACATCTGAATGGCCATAATATGGAAAGTCTTTGCAGTTGTGCAGTCCCCCCCCCACACACACACGCACAACACCTGACAGATCGGGCAAAATTTCGTCGAAGCAGCTCATTAAGTGAAGGAAATCTTCGCTTATCTTTGGTAGATTTTTGCGGCCATTCCCTGTAATCTGAACGCTTTAATCTCTACTGCAATTTCGGCAAACAATTTAACTGGAATCAACCTGTATTTCTTGTTATCCAAAGCAAAGCTCCTAGTGTCACCCTATCGTTTCCAATCAAATTATAGATAGGTCCTTATCTTGCGCAGACTTGTTAATCTTGTGCGTAGCTGGCCCCGTGGACATTTTCGATGGAGGTGGACTGAATCCTTCTGCAAACGTCCAGCAATTTCTCTAGATCACATATTACCACCCATGGTTGCTCATTTAAAAGTCTTCCCTGCTACCAGTGAATTTTCTAATGATGAGCTGAAATGGAATAAATCAATTTTTGTAGTTTGCTAGTTCGTTTATGTTGATGTTTGTGTGTGATGAGCTGAAAATGCCACTAACGGACTGCTCGACGAGGTTGCCGAGACAGCAAGTGGATGTGACTTAGATAGTTTTGCTTCCGCAGCTTAGACAAAAAAGAATGTTTTCCAGCACTAAGATCAGCACAATGACCAATTAAACCGCGAATTGAAGTGTGTCTGCTTGTGGACGAATGTTTGACTGTTTTTACGGTCAAAATGGAGAGTCGTTCCACTTCACCAAATTAAAAGATAAATAAAAACTGTGGTGTCAAAGGTGAACGCAGTGAGTACAATGCTATTTGAAGCCACTGACATGTACGAAAAAGACGGTAAGAGAAAAAACACTGGAGACCGTTGATCTAAGTCACATAGACTAATTGTTCAGCATCGAAGAGATTGTTTGATGGTAGGTCAAACACAAGATCAACAAATTCACACGAAGTACACATTTAGGTAAACAAAGGCCAACACAAATGGAGAGAATGAGCAATTTGAGATTCTCACTGAAATCTCATTTGAATCGTTAGGAGCGTAAATGGATGATAAGTCCATTTAAGAAAAAGATAATGATTCGTGGGAGAATTTTCGTCGGTTCTTTCTTAGTGAAGCCGAATTACATGATGCGAATTTAAGTAAACGCCATTGGACAACCAGGCACAATTTAGTTTTTTCATTCACCTGTTTCATTTTGATCATTTTTGAACTACATCTAACACCTCTTTCGTTGATAACTTTTTTTTCTCTCAGCCCAACCTTGACTCATACATTGATTCACAGAATTTCGAATTTATTTTCGCTTGTAAGAATTATCTTACCTTTCAGGTATATTTTTGTAGTTCTTGATGTTGATTTGGTACTTGTTAAATGTCACTGAAATCGTTTTTATTTTTGTCACGCAGTTTTGTCCTAATGGTTGAAGAATTTGACGAGTCTGTTCCGCTGGCACATGGAAAATTCACGTGGTGCAATTCTGAACGAATTCTCGCTACGCCACATAGGAACAGTTGAATTTAGTTGTTTTCCTCGTCTTGTTCACCCAGGAGAAAAACTGCATTACGAATGAGAAAAGTCTTGTTCGCAGTTGTGACTGTACTACCGACATATCTCTCCATTTAGCTTTGACCGAGGACTAAAGATATTTAAATCTTAATCAAAATAATTGGAATTTGTTTTGCATACTTCCTGATTGTCAGTTTATGCCTAAACCAGTTAGCTGGAATTTGGAATTTGTAGGAAATATTGGCACAGTAATTTTACTTGTTCCTTCTCAACTTGGTAATTGGATTTCCTGGTTTACTCTCAGCAACCACCCTCCTGAATTGCATGTATTCAGTATCGCGTACATCTAGTAAACGTGTACATATCTTCAGGTAAATATCGCCCGAATTGTTTCTTGATAGCTGTGCCATTTCCTCATCCCAAACAGCTGTTCTCAGGCCAACCCTTCTTTTTGAACTTATCATTTCGCCTTTCCGTCGACCAGCGCACGACTCATGAGTTACTTTTGATTACATTATTACCGTTTGACGGTATGATTTCTTTCTCAATGTTGAGGACATTGTGTGAATTTTTTTCGGTGGCAATAAGTAATATTTTAATGCAGTATGTTCTCTGCCTACTATAGATTTTTGTGCAAGGTTCCCTTGCAGATCACAAAAATGGTATTCCTGTTTGCTCAGAAACATTGAGCAGTGTTTATTGCGAAATTGAAATATTGGCAAATGCTTGTAATTTGACTCCACTACGAAAACTAGAACCTCAAGAAAAATTATTGTTATTATATTCTTGCGGCGTTGGGAAGAAAATAACGTGACGATTTAATGAATCATACCTAAAGGGCTTTGAATTCAGCTTCAACTCTGATGCTGATTTGGATTTCTCTTTACTAGAAACCTTGCTATCCATCATTATCAATCAGCTCCGTTAACGACAATTTCATGGGATCTCCAAACGTTTAAATGAATGCCTTAAACTTGTTCGTTAAGGCATACTTTCGACTGCAAAGGTGAGCAAAACGAGAAATTCTGTTCGTCAGTCGACTTATCTTGAACTTTATTACCATAGCCTCAGTTGAATCATTGAGTCTTTCCTTCTTGCGCAAGTGTTACTTGTACCTCCTGGACGGCATCTACTTGCCATGGTAACCAAGGTGGGACACATTCAAGTGCCCACAATTAAACCCACGCCAAATATAAACAGGTGGAGACTACCGGCGGTTTGATATTATTTCTTGATGTCTTTTAATGTTAACAGGAAGTGAATTTGCATAAGCTCATTACATGGACAGAGCTTTGTCTATTAAGTTTTCAGTATATTTATTTTGTGATGTAAAAATTTAACTAACAAACTTTAACTGCTAATTTTAAACGAACCACGATATTGTGCATTGATATTTTGTCTAATTAGTTTTTAAGTTGCTTTTCATCTACTCATCGACACACTTTCGTGATTTTAGGCCAATTACTGTAAATTGTGCAGCGATCGAGTTTTGTTTATCACATTAATATTGTCCAGTTTTAACTAATATCAACTTACCCATGAGCAAACTGCCGCTCCTTGGAGTTCTAAGGATGACTCCGAATGATCCCTGCTAGAATTAAAATTTCCCAAACCGTTGTTATGGGCCGCTATGTGACGTACCTGTGATATCCGTGCTTAGGATGAAAAGATTAACAACCAATTCTTGCTCCGTAGTTCACAGTGCTTAACTTTCTCGACCAACTTCGGTTGTGGGCAGGTCAACCAACTAGTTCATTGTCCGTTTTTATGAAAGGTTTTTCGTAACTGTTTCAAATCAGCATCGAGGGCTTCAAACTGATCCTTTTGTCTCGTTACGCCACGCAGACCATAAGGTTCCATTGATAACATTGTGGGACTGCGCTGACAAGTGGAATCTACTGCCTTAACCAATCTTTCTTGGTTTATTTGATGTAACTCACTACTAAAAGGAAAACTGTTCACCGTTTCTGTTCTTGCAGTAAACTCTCCGGTTCATGACATTTATTGTACCATGCAGGATCAGTTATTAAAAGAGATGTGGAAATTCCGACGTCGTTCTGCATTGGAACACAATTTATTGTATACTTAAGAAACGTTGGTGGAAACTAATTTGTCCCGGTTCTGTCCGCAACGTTAGGAATATCATGAAAGTTCATTGTTGTTAGATAAAATTATATAAGATCCAATAAGAATTTTAGTCATTTTGTCAAATCATTATCACTGATAGTGATATTTGGAGTTACGCCTCTCCCGTTCAGTCTGTTTGCACAGCGTTTTCAGACCATTTGTTCTTTAAGTTTCTAATTCTCTCTTGAGGACGAAACTTTCCTCACATATATTTCTCATTCCTGTTTTCATTATCTTTTCGCTTCTCCAGTTCACTCAGTTTCATTTGTTATTTACCACATTGTGCTCCTGTTTCTCACTTCTTCTTTCCTAGGGGTAGAATAATGTGCAGCACCTTTCGGAATAGCACCACAGTTATTTGGAGTTTACCGAAATGCAAAGGAACCGGAGTGTAGTGATTCAAATTCGTTCGATTGCCACGCTCTTAAACACCAGATCGCTACAATGCAGTCATGCTGGTTTACCTTCTTCAGTTGATAAAGCAACGGAAATCCATGTTTTCGAGTCATTTCAGGGCCTTGTCCTATCTTCTGAATAGGCGCGAAATATGCTATTACTACAGACTTTTTAATGTTCATTCAGTTTTGTTGAAATTAATTCCAGGTTTCGTGTCGAGGCATCAATTTCCGAATCGTATTCAGTGAGGCTACTTCCAGTTTATCATATGTTAACATCACTATGGACAAATTGTTCATATATTCCATAGCATATGTCGGAAACATGGCCTACGCAGTTTAGTACATGCGTCGGGATCCGAAATTGATGGGGTTTTTTGGTTCTTCATTTGTTTGTTATCGCTGTTGGCGGTGGATTCACTTTGCACGGGCTCTGTCACATTTTTCATACTATATTTTTTGAAGCTGATGTTCTTCATATCGCATCAAGTCCCGAAGCCAGTAGTAGTGATTTTAGTTTTGTCAAACTCCTGACATTATGACTCGCCTAACATGCGTCTCAATATCTTCCATAATTGAACTAGCATTGATTCAAAATTTAATATATTCTTCACAATATGCCATGCTTGTTGCTGTTTATGTGTGCTTGATTTTGAATGTTTGGTGCAAGTTGATGTTTTACAGATTCTTCCCCCTATATATGCGTCTATCAGTTATTCTAAACCCCACCCATAGAATACAAATATCTCTCCAGAAACCGTAGCATTTCTTTCCGAATTCTAACCTTGCGTGTAATCCTAGTTCTCATAATGGAGTGCCATTAGTGGTATTAACCCGGTAACTAATGATTAAGCATTGCGTGACAACTAGTAATTTATAAGATTTGGCTACGATTTTTGGTCCTCTGATAATTATTTGCACAATATTAGTGTAATTTAATCTAGAACATGGCGTATACTGGATGGTTTGGCCGAAAATCAGATGGTGAATTTGAAAAGTCAGCTCACTACTTTGATGGATCATCTGAGAGTTAGGGAAGAATGGACTTCGATTACTGTTCATCTCCTATACAGGAAGACAGTTAAAACTTCCTTTTTTTCTACCGGCCTTCACCTTCCTATCAGTTGTAAAGGTTTAATTTTCTGCTATTCCATTGTTTTTCTCATTTCCATCCGTTTAGGCAAAATCACCGAGAAATAACTGACCGAAAGGGAAATCGATATTATGTTGTGATGTTTCTGATTGATTATAGGCTTTTCTCCGGGTACTCCACAAGTTGTTTGGAAATTCTTATTTAACTTCGTGCAAAATTGTATCATTTTGGACTCAGTTTATGTCACACAAGCGACCCAGTCATTATGAACTTCAAGTAGTTCTCCGTACTAAGGTGGGAAACTGTCATCCAGACCATCTCCCAGAAAAATTGACTCTCTTGGAAATGCCGGTCACTTTTATACCATTCGCATTTTGTTTGATCAAAAAATAATTCGATCTGTATTTCACTTTGGTCGAATGTATTTGTTAGAAATGCAGTGTTGTCGTTAAGAGTACTAATGGGCTGTTTTTTCTCCAAGTATTTTTGCAAATGATTGGACAACAAACGATTCGCTGATCATTTTGACAAACCAGACGAAAACTCATTGATTCGGGACATCTTTTTGTCGTAAAAGTTCTGGAGCTATCGTTTACATGATTATTGTAGATCGAAACAAAAAATAACGTTGCACTGTGGTACCCGTACTTCAGTCGCTTATCGTGCGTGAAATTGCGGGTAAATCGCAGACATTTTGAACAAACAGCGTGCAAACACGTAAACTCTCCTCAGCATTCTGATGCGCCGAACGACCATTGATTACTAGGACTGTACTTGAGTCATTTTTCAGCATGATCCAGTGCAGGGTAACCGACTGTGAATCGAACGCCTTAACCAATGCGCCACTTGACAGGCTCCCAACAATTTGCTGAACTCCACCTCATGGTATGATAGCTTTCATCGATTTGCACAGCCACTGGCCGCCGGCGCACAAATAACTGAACTCCCTTTGATAGGTGACTTGTGTGCAGGCAGCCTAAGTATGAAGAGCGCTTTGAGCACGAAATACATAGTCGGGTTGTGTGGTCAACGTTAGTAATAAAATATATGGTTCACGAAATCATTGGTATCGCCTGATTAATTTCGTAAAAGAACTTCAATGCTATATTTTGTCAAGAACCAAAGTGCGAACTGATGTACGAAAGTAAATGAACAATACTATTGTTTTATTTTGGTCTCTTATGCTATCGTTTTGCTCTTTTTCGCACATTGTTTCAGTGGCCAGCTGTCAAAGGAACATATAAAAAGTGTGGAAAAACTAAGAAGCTTGCTGATGGAATACCGTTGTGAATCGTCGGTCGAACTGCTGACAGTTATCTGTGACTGTCCCGAGTTTCAACGTCTGCTCTCTACGACTATCAGTCGTTCCGGTGGTCTTGTACAGAAAACCGCCGATCATGAAATCAGCGAAAGCAAGTGAGTGAATCCAGATGCATGCGCAGTTTCATACAGACAAACTTGCGAGTGTCCATAGATGTTTGCTGCAGTACAAACCAGGCTCTATCAAATCCTTCAAATATGGTAATCCACATGCCCGGATTTTCTTATCTATCTCAGTAAAGAGTGAAATTAGATTTCCATATCTGATGCGTACGGTTTTCCATATCCGACGCACAGTTGATTCAATTTGCTAAATTCGTTTATTCGACCCCAAGGCCGAACAAATTGAGAAAGTAGATTGCTTAAAACACCAAGCAAACTTTTGTGAGAGTTTTATTTCAGCCCCTTAGTCCCTCTATTTTTAACCCAGTGCTGTCGAAGGGAATTTGGCTTTCGGTCTATTTTACTGAAAATGACATCTGCGTTGAATTTAAAATGAAATTTTGTCGTCTAAGCGCAAAATCCCAGTAGAAAATGCATCGAAAATATTTTTCTCTTATCTCGCCGCAAATTAGTGCATGGCATTAGAAACTGCCCGAGTAACTCAATTCGTGCTGTCAAAAGACACCACCGCGGAGGAACTTCTGTAAGCACAGTTCATATACGGGTGGATGCTGATAGCTTCGGACTCCCGGTAAGGTGATGTTGAAAATATTATGATTCATAGTTAGAATTACGACTTTTCATGTACTTCCCGTGTGCATTGCATTGTATCGTATAGACTTTTGCACTCTATCTAAAATGGAACCGTTTCTAGTGGGAGAAATGCAGAGATCAATCAAACCAAACACAGTCAGTGGTAGGGTAGATGCATGATTAAAATCATCTACAATAATATGCAGATTATGCTCAAGAAGAGGAACAACAAATACTAGAAAAGAGTCGAAAAAAGATGCGATATCTTGTTGCGAGCTAAAGGGGGTAATATATAAATTGGTTATGACTGTGCTGATATGACGAGAAAACCTAGGATAACAATGTGTCACGAGACAGTCAGTTCCGTTGAGAGAGTACGTATAAACAGCTTCGGACTTGCCGGACCAGAAGGAGTTTACGTTTGTTGCCACACCTTCTTGTACGAAACTCTGTTCTGCCGATGGAGTCTGAAGCTGTCTATAGACACGAGTGGATCAGCAATATCCGGGTTCAGCCACGATTCTTGTATGCAAATGACACAGGTGTGAACATGGATCGGGGATTGAAGTGTGAGAGACATCCGACAATTTTTAAACAGAGAGCGGATGTTGGTACTCAAAATGCCGGAATGAACACCTTAACTGTAGGGATTCATTTAAGAACTGCCTACGAGCCAGCACGACTGCCTCTCCTAGATCGATTAGAAGCTCGTTGAGGTGCAAAAACATGGGACCCCAATACATGTCGAGAACGACATGGTTTTTAAACAAAAGTAATTCCGAACAATTGTGGCGTCGAACGGAGACCATAATCGAACCAAATATTCGACAAGAAAACAACGAACTAAGGATGACACAGAATTGTAGCGCAGCCAGGCAAAGGACGCGCGCTTATCCTAATATAATTTTATGAAAACGTTGGTGTTATAAGGCAAATTATCCCGGCCTTCTATTATCGGACACAAAATTTTACCAGCCCGAGGCAAAGAGGAAACTGACCCGAATCAGCCAAATTCGTTATCACACATCTGATAAAAAAGAAAGGTTCTCGCACTTACATTTGTATCCAATGGGTTTTATTCATTTTCAGTCATTCTCTGATTCAGTGCAAGTAGACTAATCGGAAAATTACTCATTTTGAGTAGATTTACTCAAAATTTCATCCTTATTGATATGTTCCTCCCCCCTCGCACTCAGTTAAGGTGAGTGTAAGCATGTCGAACAAACGTGTCGCACATGGTTGAACGAGACTATACGGTTTTAAATCGCCCTTAATGGGAGCTTGTTTAAAGTGGACTAAATGTTTCCAAGTTATTGCATGAAATGTATAGATTGCCAACTGTAAAATTACGTCAAATTCGGTCAACTACTCCTCTCCAATGTTTCTTTTGGTCGCTTCTGTTGCATATTTTTGCATTTTGTATTCAACTAAAATTAGCTGTTTCTGGTTCTGTCCTACCTGAGAAATATATTTATGCGACTAGTTCTTCATAATGTATCCTTATTCGTTCTTGCGGTTTGGAATTTTCTAATGAAATGCACAAAGTTTTTTCTATTGTGCTAGGTTCGCCTGTACCTGCACACACACGCATACTCACGGTGCTGATTTTTGTGCTGAGTATGTTCGGCTGATCTAGTTCACCAACCACACCTATCTGTATGCCCACTAATAACTGCACTCAAACAGAAGTTCTTTCGTAAACCGTTTGTTTTATGCTAACTTTGGCTAATTCCATCCTGCCTCTCCATCGGTGATTTTATTGTCATTATCTTATTGTGATTCGCCTTCTTGGGAGCACCTATGTTTTCTATGACCAATTCATCTTTCTAGTTGATTTTCACCAGTTTTGTGCTTTCTTAAGGTTTCATTCTGGTTTGCAAACTTGGTTGATTTTGACAAATTTTTGACTAATGTTTACGTAACGAAGCCAGTCTCCAAGGTTGGATTGGGTTCCAGGCGGAACTCTTATGTTCTACGGCGCTTGGATCCAGTCAACATCAGCAGTGGTGGGAACTTTTATCCGGTTTTGAGGTGATTCGTCACGTGGTGTGAATGCTCATCTCACCATGGAAGACCACAGCAGCACCCAGTTCATAGCTGTTCCCTGCTTGTTACGGGTCACATCCACAACGCTGTGTCCTAACTAAGGCTCGAACTCGAAGTGAACGATTATATGAATGTGTGTAAATTTAGTTTGATAATTGAAGCACAGTAGTGGTTTACTTCTCCTATTCACTACATGACAACTGTATCATTTTTTCTAGAAGGGATTCATGGCTATCGTAATGCTGCCGAATCGAGGAGTGACCGGGAGCTCGAGGATTTGAACCCGGAACATTCACATCCAGAAGCTGCGACGTTGGTCACTGGGTCTCTGCCTGTGAAACGTCCTATTCATTGGACCGTCCAAGTTGACCAGAAGCAATGCGTCTAATAACGATACTGCATGATTTAGCGCTTTTGTATATCAATGGCTTTTGCATGATGCAATGAATTTTTTTATGGTTTTTGGTGACGAGCTGTAGTTTGATGCTGCATGATGACGAGCTGTGATTAGGCGATCCAAAAGATATGATGTTTCTTCATCCATATTGCGTGTTCTAACCCCTCCCTATCACCAGTCACTTCCGTATTTAGCAGCTTTTCAGTGATCGCAGTCTCTTTCCAAAGTGGTTGTACATTTTTATGTGATGAGTGGAGGAACCGAAATCAAATCAAATTAGGATGCATTCAGTTGTGCTCATGCACGCTCTATAACTATGGGAATTTTTGTAGCAGATTATGCATTGCCGTACACTTAAGATTTTAGCTGATTGTTGACCACCAGCTGACTTCCCCGCCATCTGACAGCGCAACAACAGTTAGGTTGAAAGTTATCCAAAAATTGATAATGAAAGTCTTAGATGTAAATTGCCTGCATGTATTGCCACGTATTTCATTTTTCAGTAAGCCTGAACTTTCACGATAATCGGTTTGCTACCCATTCGTTTCCGATGTTTTTCATGTATGAATAATCTAATTAACACTGTCAGATTTGTCGGCATTTAACTATTGGCGATCTTCGTGTTGTTCACTATTCTTAATTTTTTGTGGAAATAGTCATTTGTTAAGCATAGAATTTCTATTGCAATGTTATTTTGTTTTTACTTCCCTAAAGCCACTCAGTCAAGGGCGAAATAGAGCTAACTTCCCAAGTATTCCAGAACGTTCTTGAATGTGACCTCCCATTACGTCCGAGTCCTCGTGGCGTTTCACGACATTTCCCGACTGTTATGACTCCACGTGCAATGAAAGACAAATTTGTATCGCGATTGAACGCCCCAGGTGAAGCACTGGCAGCTTTTGCTGCTGGCGTAAAAAACAGCATTTTCATGCCAATCCGACAACTCGCTACCACAGATACCGCTACTTACAATCCGCCTGGTACTGATATCGAACCAACCACTTCAGTAGAAGTCGGGTCTTCAAATGCTAAATCATCTTCAACTGGATCCGAAAATTGACTGCTCAGCATTTTACAATTGGTTTCAATCTAATCCACTCATTGGCATGTAGTTCTTCATATGCGTGAACATTTCACTAAAAGCCAGTTTGTTCTATACATAAATTGATATCTTCGGATTTAATTGAGTTTTCTAACCACCTTTTATTCCCACATGGCTGAAGGATATTTTGTTTGTCCCCTAATGGTAGACTATGAGAAACCTTTTCATCAGTTCTTTTTTCTCAAATTTAGTGATTCAGTTTACCCATTCTTAATTCTTCTAGTAACAATTGTATATACGCAAACAATCTTCCATACACGCACACCTACGTACGCACAAGCGCGACAGAAAAATTTTCACGCATACCTAAATGAATGATACATTTGCCAACCTCTCTCGGTGATTCGGATTCATGCTTATCAGCTCACTAAGGTATTCAGTCATAACAAATTCCTTATCGCATCACATATCCACAAATGGCTCACCTTAAGTGACGAAACTGTTATTCCTTCCTTTCGAAAGAAAACGCCCAGTCTCGTTAGAAGAACTGTTGTACAGAAATAGTAGAAGGAGAAAACTTTATTTTAATTGTAGCCAGCCTCATCAACAACAACAAAAATCGCGTTGACATGCATTGGAAAATAAACGGAAGTTCGGTCAAACTTCATTGATTTATACACTCTTTTACGACATCATTTGGGACTGAAGACTCATCCGGCTCAAAAAATATTTCGATTTTCGCATTGTATGCTTTCTGTTTCTTACACTGACTGCTCTGTCATTCGGAGAAAAATGTTTGGTGCATCAAAACCGCACATTCAACAAAATTGGTTATGTCTGCTTGTGTCTGAGTAGAAGCGTACCGAATGGACTTTGCGCTTCGTAATTCCTCGTGTAAGTTTCACCGAACCAGAGCACCTAAATATCAAGACCAAATAACGTAAGGAATGTATCGAAGAATCGATGAGCCATGTATTTGTTTTAATTGTGAATAATATAGTGTTAATAACAGCGTTGTTGGTAGATGTAATGCGCCAGTGTTTCCACTACCGTGAGTAGTCTTTCTCAAGGCGAGTTTTACAATCAATTGACTGAGGGAACATGCACATGCCAACTGATGTTTAGTTGTCTGTGTGAGCTTGTATTCGGTGGAGAGTGTAAGTAGTGGACTTCTCGTTTGCCTCGTGAAGCTCTTCCGTTTTTACATTCAAATTTATTTTTTTACTGAATATCTATTAGATTGCATCTTTCACGCAAAACTCTAGTAATCCGGTCAACTTTGTACCCAGGAAACACCAGACAGGAATGTGTATGTTTAAGTGAAAGGGTGTGGTGGAAGGAGCGTGCTCCATAGCCGCTAGGACTCACTACATTAGAGGGTGCTGGCAGCCACAATACTGAAAACTGAAGTGCGGCCAGTTTGTTTAAGGTCTAAATTGGTCAAGTTCGGTAAAGAACTGGGCGGAACCGAATCACCATCTACCACCAGCTCGTACTAGAGCGCATCGCTGATGTATACCCGCCATCGCACCCAGAATTCGAGTCCAGCCCTTCCAACCAGAAGGCGTCTGTGTTACCACCGTCCCATCAGCTCTTTTCCAGATTACTTAGAAGTATCGAGTGAAGTTTGTTCAAAGATCATGCAAAATGATGACCAGCAGTTCCTGATAGCTTCGACTGGTGTTCGGATGAACTTCCGAGAAAGTTTTACTCATCTTTTCCTACGCGAAACATTACTGACGCCAAAACCCACAATTTCAAAACTTTCCTCTTTCTGAAAGTTTTGCGTTTCCTGCCCAACGAAATAGTTTCGACAAACTATCATGTGATTCTCAAATAGCTTGTTATGCATTTACGATCATAGTGATTCAAATGAGATTCTATTCAAAAATCTAGTCAGTTATTTATTTGTTTCCAAAGGTGGGAAATTTTATATCTTCAAATGTTTCCCTATGCTACATTATTGCTCAACATACCAAAGAAAATTGAGGCAACACGAGGCATCTGTCTCAGTTTTAGTAGAAATCTGCAGTGCGTATCCGGTACTCCGAACGAAGATTCAAATCCAGTGTGAACCGTTTACTCCAGCTCAAAGTCACAGGTCTATCCTACCTAGTTTTTAAATGCTTGTCATATATTACCACGCGATATAAATACCTCATCCGTTAACGAATTTTGCAGGATACAAACTTTCACAAATTAACTGATCGTCCCCCATTTGCGACTTTTTCTGTAGGTGGCAAAAACATGCTGTATGAAATTTTTCATTTGGAAACTTGGCGTAATTTTCGTATGATTCATCATACAACATTGACGTCCTCATTATATTCAATCCATAACCGTTCGTCCTGCGTGTGCCTGTTTTTCCTTGTTTGGTAGATACGCATTGCTATAGATTCTTAACAAGAAGGTAACAGCCGTACTGTGTTGTCACTGTTCTCAATAGTCAACTGAGCATTGTTGCCGCACGAAGATCTGGATCTGAAAAATTGTTTGTACTAGGGAAATAAGAAACCTTACAGTGGTACGCATTTGTTCGATCTTTTAAGTTACAAACCCGAGCAGAAAGATCTTCGAGTGTTTCACGAAATGGCATTGATCTTCCGACAAATCAGTTAAATATATGAAGTTCTCATAGCAATGATCTTCTCAACTTGGCTAATATTTGAAGGTTTTATCCATGGATTTTCAATTCCCTTTTCAAAACCGTTAACCATTCTCGACTTCTTTTTGATACCTAGCCAAGTTGTTTACTCAAAAGACCAACTAACATGAAATACAAGACTATAAGTTAGGAATTGAATAGAAGAGAAAAAATGTTTTGAAGGAGAATGCACAACTGACCGAAAAATCGAATCACATTACTTATTGTTTCCAATCTTAGCTTGTGCATCACAATTTGCCAGTCTAACTGAATCTACAATTGGCAAGTCCATTGGTTCTGGCCACGTGCGTGTTCGAATTCCGCTGGGGTCACATTTAGACTACTTTTACATTTTCGCGTCTGCCCGGCAGCATTCAGTAACCGTTTGAAAATGTTCCCATTCTCTGTTTAATCTTTAATAGCGTGTCGTAGATACTTAGTATAGCTTGGGATTCGGGTATTTTTGACAATGGAGAACCGGTTTGGGTTATTCCAGTAGAACAGACACCCTAATCACCGAGCAATTTCGATTTGGTCATCGAATGTAAAGTCCCCTGACTTATTATCGACTTCAGATATCATTTTCTGGATACGTGACTTTCAAGCGAATTTTACTACACCCATACCAAAATACCTTTTTACACAGCTTTCGAAATAATTTTGCTTCCATTCGTGGTTGTTTTTCAAATTCCTATCAAAGTTAGTTTGAAGGCATTGTGTGCAAGCAGGGCAAATATGCACAATTGTTTAACTAATAATTGTTCTTACGAAAAAATGCACGGCAAAGTTAGAACTTTCGTCGGAGAAACTTGTACTTGCCCCACTGAGCAATGACACCGGAGGAGTCAATCGCCTTCCCTGGTTTCTGTAACCGAGTGGCATAGCGCCAGTGCTGCAGGTCATTGGAAAATGTACTGTAGCAATGCGCCTTCCCCATATCGTCTACGTACATGTATCGTGTTTGCTGTAAAGACTAATCGGTCATTAGCTGTAAGACGAACCAACAAAGTTTACCACAAATATCGTTTACAAGGTACACTTGGGAAAATAGTTTGCGTCATACTAATATCTGCAAACCATTTAGTATGAACAGCTGAGCATCCAGTTAGTTGGTCAAGAAGTGCCGAAATATGTTGTCAAGGGGCCGCGTATAGTTACACCTTGTCAACAAAAGCCATTAGTTTAAAGTTTTATCATAAAATGACATACGTGCTCGCAACAGCAATATAGATCACACATACAGAATACAATAAAAGGGCTTAGCAAAAATGTAATTTTGAAAAGCAGATCAAGTTCTGGTTATTCTACCAGTACCTTCGTGTAGTTAAATGTGCTTTTAGTCTGACTTATTGTTTTGGCCGTCCTGAGACAGCTATATGAGTCTTGCTGAATGTTTCAAAACCTGTTCAAATGGACATTGTAAAGCTCGACGATATAATTGGACATAAAAGAAGATCGAAAGTATTAGCAAACTTCAATGAATCCCAGAGGACAGTCAAACTTGAATTTGACATGCGCCGTGTACAGACAAAATTTGTCGGTGTGATGTGCCACTACTATACAAAGTTCAAGGAACATTCCCAAATTTAGACCGGTCTCTAGCGACCGTAGCTATTAATCTGAGTGATAGAAGATGCTAGAAGAACCTTAACTTTTGCGTCCTGATATCTCGTTAACATTGATTTTATTTGCTTGCAAACCATAATAACGATGATATAGGTATGCGCAGTATTTTTTAATCAAATATCAATCCTCCTGAAAAAGCCGAATCAGAGTCCAGCAGATTCGTAAGGAAATTTGTTCAGCAATACCAGATATTGATCCCCACGGTTCACAGTGCTCCAATAAAGACGATAGTGGCTGAAAAGTGAATTCACATAGACAATGCTCATTGCTGCGAAAGGCGAGGGTTTGTTCGAGTGAAACGAATAATGCAAACAGTTTGGACTACTTTTGATGGAACCCTCTTTCCATCAGCGTTAACTTTCCATTTAATAACTTATATTTAGTCCTCCACATTTGTTTCGTCTTCTGATGCATGGCTTTTTTGTCCTCATGAAATTAAGCACTTCAAGTACTAAACTGAACTGGTTGCTCAGAAGTGCGTTATTACTCCAATATGGATAGATTTTTACGCGGTCCTTTGAATACAACAGGAAAAGCCCATTCGTTACGTGGTCAGAGAACGTGATAATTAAGAAGGCAGAAATTCGTTCATTCCTACCATAAATCGTCAAGTTGAAAAACTCCATTGGGAATTTCAAGCTGTTTCGACTAGATCAGTGTTGACTGCAGGTGGTCAACTGGATTGAGCATCTGTAACTGAACGGATCGGAGGCTCGAATCCCAGATCTGCGGGTCATCTTGGTGGTAGATAGCAACTTGCACTCGTTCGGTTCGTCACCACACCTGACCTAATCTGACCTTATGTGATCCTGCAACACAAAACAGCGGTGCAATTTGGATGACTGTTCAAAACAGATATCTGTTCGAATGCGTGTACTGTCCGTAAATTTTCCACGTCACTTGTGTGTTCCTACGTTTGCACTGAGTTGATGCCTTCTACTGGAACAGAGACGGAGAAGAAAATAACTCGTTGATCTGCCCATCTGCAAACACGATGCTAACTCCCGCTATGGTTCTATGCCAGTTCATACTTCAGAGTCAAGCCTGTCGGCCTGCTTCCACTCCCATTTACTAGGCCCATGTGGCTATGAGACATGTCCCCTCCACTACCCTCATACTTCAAGCCTGCCACAAAAGGTGTGCATTTTCTCATAGTGCTTTGCAAATTAACGAATAACGATTACGGACTGAAGCTTGATATACCTCCAGCCCCCAAAACTTTCATTTCTTTCGTCCATGTGACACTGTTGTCGGCAATTTAACAGAATATGCTTGGTGCACAAAATGTTCCATCGAATCGCGCGAAATACGAATAAGGTGGTCCGCTTTTCATTTGTCACAGTTTTTGTTCGCTTTTGATTTACTCTCTACCACATCATCTATGACTAGGTACACAGTAGTACATGTTTCAGCAGATTTTTCACCTTTTCAAACAAAAGCGAGAACTACTTGAGTAAAGACGGTCCACCATAAGTTGGGATAAGAGCATTTTGCGGGAGCGCATATTTTTGATGTCGTGAACACTAAAATGCCCAGTTTTATTGCTTTCCATTGGTGCTTCGTTACCAGTCTTAGCGACCAAGTCCATCATTTTCAAAAATTCTCAAAAATTACCTCTTACTGAAAACCTGAAAATGTATTATTTTGCAGTTTCTCGTAGATGTGGATTGTCCGACAACTGGAAAATCGTCTCAGCCTGTATATCTATGTGCACTCTGCCTTATAATTCATTGCACAATAAGCAAGGTAAGGTTGTTTGTTCTCCTTGTTCCTTGAGGCTACGTGTTTTCCCGCCGTTCCAGTCATGTGGTATTTAATCTAAGCGAAGATTCGCGATTGGTATGGTTGTTTCAGGATTATCTAAAATAAAATAAATCTGACTACTAACATTTAGTGAGTAGGTAAAAATTGAACTGGAATAGAAGAAGGAAGAGCAGAATTTGGATTCTGTTTGCCCTCGAAGTTATCAAAACTTTGCCCATAGTCATAAAATCTTTCTTAAATTGGGTGAAATAATGCGCAAATTTATTTTATTTATCTTATCTGCTGCAAATTTTTCATCAGTAGTTTACGGTGCCAAAGCTAACTGTCCAAGAATAGATTCGCCTGGCTAGGCCAAGTTTAAAGTAAACTAACGAGCTGCGTACAGTCTACTCATACTTAGACAGAAGACTTTCGGGAGCAGAGAACCCTTAATTTATTGAAACCCTGCACCCTCAGAATTTTATTTGTTCCGATTTTCCAAAGTCCAAGGTTTATTATGTATGTACCGCATCACGGGCTAATAACGTATTTGTTACGATTTACCTTGACATTTGATGCTCTTATTGCTTTACCTGATGTGGGCCAGGTACAACTTAGCTCTGGAATCCGATACAATATTAGTTACCCGGGGTATATCTCCACTTTCGTCTTTTCTCTGGTTTATTACATATTTGATCCTTTACAAAAGCAGATACAGGCAAACTTGGATCAATTATTCCGCAATATTTCCTAATTTTAGGGCTCACTAACTGTTCCTTTGCAGTGTAAAATAAAACAAAAGTAAGAAACCGATATTACCCGGGATGACCCTTTTCAAATTTCTACGTACACTCGAATGCCATACTTTAGGATTGAGTGCATAGTTGAGCACATTCATCAACAGGTGTAAATGGAACCTCGATCAAGTTTACATTCCTCATGGTGAACTCCGCTATTAGTGATAAACTCCTTGTTGCCTTAATGTTAACCCATCTGAACCGTCATTTCAGTAGGGGCCTTGGTTCGTTTATTTCTCAGTGTACAATAGTTCACAGATCGGTCTCTCAAAAACATGCAAAAATATGAGCTACAAGTAACAGTTGTTTGCCTGCATGAAAACGAATTTGGCTTTTAGCTTTAAAATACTACCAGTCTTGACAATATATTCCGTCCTTAAAAACATACATTTTGGCTAATTTGTTATTCCTTGATCTGATAGGTACACTAATTTGGCAGGAGAAGACGTCGAAAATAGGTCATTTTTCAAATTTGAGACCGTCAGCTTAAAAATTCTACTCTCGCTGCAGTTCTTCTTGCTGCGTTTTCCACGACCATTGCGAAACAGTTTAAATAAAGACGATAGTGAAGATTACATAATGTACCGACACACTATCTTGCTTCAAAAACAACGTAAAACACTCAATGATGCATGTATATTCTACTTTATTCAACTAGTTTTTGATAACAAAGTAAATTAGGCGACTGCCGCTTTTCACTGCGACGATAGGCAGAGGATCGTTTGTACATCCAAGCAGCAAGGTGATAATCCCTGCTGATGTAGTGACGTTAAGTATGCAACTAAGTGAGAAGTTGTCGCTTCGTCCACCGAAAAGAGGAACAAGTTGGTGAATCCACAGTAAAAACAAAAGACAATATATGACCCACGAAAAGCAAAGTACCAAGCTACGGAGTCATGATCATCATCATCGTTCAGCGTTAAACAGCAAGGCAAGCCTCAATGACCGTCGCTTTTTCCCCAGAGTTGCACGTTTCTATAAAAAGAGTGGATACCCAACGGGAACAGGGGGTGACCCTACGCATGTGGGAAAAGATAACATGCCGCTGCAGTCAACACACGGAACACAACAACCCCTCTCTTTCAATCATTCTGATTCGATAGAAAATGACAACACGATCGCCAGTGTTCACGACTGTTCACAATTCGCTGCCATATCGTTCAGTGTCTCCAGCCAGCTAGTTGACAAGTCTTTCGGACCCCAACAACGAAGACGTGAGACACCTACTTTACCTAACTTCGCTGTACATTTTCTCATCTCATGTTCCCACGTCATCTGTTGACCTCCGCGTGGTTTCTTCCGTTCCTTGGGAGGAACCCAACATAGGGCACGATATGGTAGACGAGTGTTCGTCATACGCAACACGTGATCCAACGAGCGTAGTCTACTAAGTTTGATACGCTGAAACAAGCTATTCTCAGAATTGGCACCTAGTATTAGATTCCGGATCTCCACATTACTCACCCGGTCACTCCATCCAATCCTATACATACTACGTAAACATCCGTGGTCGAAAACCTCCAACCGACGAACATCGCCCACGCAGCCGTACAACTGAACTGAACGCACTGCGGCACAGTACACACGACCTTTTTAATTCAGATTGACACCACAAGTGCTTCAGTCCAGCTTTAGCCGCTCAAACCTTTGATATACACGTGTTTACCTCCACTGCCGAGCTACCATTGTTCGACACGCAGCTACAGAGTTAAGTTAAACGGTCTACAGTTATTATTTCCTCTCCGGTCAGCACCACGTTCTGCACTGCTGTCGTCCAGTCCTGTAACAGCACTTTGCACTTTGAAGGTACAAAGCACATGCCTAAGCGAGCAATAGACCCTGAGAGTCTGTCTGGTGTACGTTGGATATGATCTGCGGATTCGAACAGACACACGACGTTGTCTGCGTAATCTAGGTCACATAGCTTCCCTCCATTTTCCAGTTCGACTCCTACATCCTAAAGCATCTTCCATCACCTCGTCCATGACAAAGTTGAACAAGAATGGAGAGATGGGACACCCTTGTCGAACGCCACTAGTCGTTTCGAATGAACGTGACAGTTCACCGCATACCCTCACGCGACCATAGGAATGTCAGAACGATCGTAGGGCGGCGGTGAGTGTGGCACGTTTCTAGTAATTGCAGAAGACTGAATATCCGGTCTATGCAACCTCGACCTGGCCGAAATCCGGCCTGTTGTTCGCGGATATTACTCTCGCGAATCGGTGTCAAACGGCGCAGCATTATCGAGGCCAACATCTTAGTAACTATCGGAATTAAACTAATCCCACGATGATTGCTGCAGTCACTCTGTGTACCCTTCTTGAAGACGGGTATAATCAGTGACTCACCCCACGATAGCGGGATACGCTCCTCGTTCCAAATATCACGAAGCAAGGAGGTAAGTGATTTGATCAGCACTTCTCCACCCAAGTTGAAGAGAACTGGGGGAAGTTCATCGGGACCGGCAGCTTTCCACCTCTTCAGAAGCCGAATATTCGACTCTACTTCCACTTCCGTTGGGGGATCAAGTGACACCTCCCAAGGATTCACAGCTCCAGACGTCAGTCTGAATACGTTAGCGTGTGGCCAGCTAAACTGATCCCTGAAATGCACTGACCAACGGACCAGTCTTTCCTGTCTTCCATGGATGAGCTCTCCATTCCTATCGCACACGACTTCACTAACCGAAGTTCGCCGCCCACCAGTGTCGCGTATAAGCTTAAACAGTCTTTGACCGTTAACTGAAGCGGACGCTACTTCCATCTCCTCGGTTACCCTAACCCACCAGTTTTCGCGGTCATTCCTAAGGCTTATGGTCAACTGACGCTGCAACTGCCGACGCATCTTATTCATTTCCTTGCAGTTAGGCAGCTCGCGTTTTTTGTTCCATTAGAATTAGCGACGCTTGCGTGATCCAGTGTTTTTGATGAACACTAGATCTATGACCACAGGCAAAATCTGCTGCCAAGTGCATCGCCTGCTTGATTTCTTCCCAGCACTCGTCTACGTTGCTGCTCTTTGGAGATCTTAGTTCCTCGGATAGTTTCTGTCCATAGCTGTTGCGAACTGCCGAATCGGACAGACGGTCGACAGCCAATCGGGAGCATGACTGAAGTATAGCTGTACTTGCAAAGAAGACAAAATGTGTTACTTCTAGATGTCTGAGGTGAAATATCTTTTTAGAGCAAAAGAACTGTACTTCAGTATCTTGTATCTCTGAATGATTTCAGAGACTACCACAGTGAAGCGGGGAACTAGTAAATTGATATACAAGCAGTAACCGTCAAAATCGAAACTTGACGATTACACTGGCTCTCAAATGTTACACCTCATCCCAAATGATCGCCGGCGTAACCGACCACGTCTTTATGCAGTGTCTCATTTAGCACACCAGAGCTATGCAGCATTAGCCAGGGGTTCAAATAAGTTTCGTGGCTGGTTGTCCAGTAGCGTTTCAACGTTATTCCCAAGACATAAGTCCGTGACTTTATTATTGCATACGAATTAATGCATTTTGTTCATTAATTCCGGCTCTGGAACAAAGCTAACATTGCTTGTTTTAGTGTTTGTGCACAAAGCGTATTGCAAAATCTACATCAACTACACTGAACAAATTATTCGTAGAGTTGCACTTTTCTCCTACTTATCACATCCGAAGTGAGGTCTGACTTTCTGCATTCTTTATTCTGTTCCCTAAACAAGATTTCACATCGGAATGCGACTTTTTATCTATATTCGTTGTTTGCTGCTTTACTCGTCGTAATCATTTGTCTTTCATGCTTTAGTTTTGTTTTGGTTCCATTTTTCAGCATTTCGTCGAAGTTATCTGAAGGTCAGCATTACCAGGTCAATAAAGAACACAAGCCAAATGTTACTATTGTCCGTATATGTTTGATTTACATCTGAAAGGCTTGCCAGCTTATGGCCTGAGATTCAGTGAGCGAAATATTTTTATAAGATTAATGATTTCGGATCTCAGTAACAGCTTAGAGTCGAAGCGAAGTACGCAATCAACAATCCACTTGATTTGAGCCAAAATTCAGTATTTTAAGCGTGCATAATCTATTCGTTCTTCTCCCTAGGTTCTACTTCTTTTACCTATTCACGCCTGCCTGGGGTGCTTCCTTGTTTCATTCTCCACTAGCATGACCCTATTCAGAATTTTTTTCCACACCTCCAAGAAGTTGATATCTGCACAAGTGAACTTCTTCTAGTCGTTGAGTCGCCATTCGCGCGTGATTACGCGGACGCAATTCATCTTTCTCAATTTATTTTCAAGCCAAAATCTGCTTACTCCCGCGTTCACATAGCTCGGTTATTTACACTGACATCAAGCTAATTGTAATCGAGGAGAAGTAAAACGAATAAAAGCAGCAAGAATGGAAGAAACGTTTAGCCTAAAACGTCTTGGAAGTATCGCATAAATTTAAGGTGTTAGTGGAAAATTCGTTTGCTAGTTTTACGCCAACTTTTGGACAAGACAGAATTGAAAACTGGTATTCCTTTACCTTAATGCTGCTGGAGGTGATGAAGTTAGACGCCGGCAGTTAATCAGAGGAAACGGATTATTACATTACATATATCACTGACGACTAAAACCGGGGATTTCGGTTGTGAATATTTAGCTATCATTTGGGTTTATATTTTTAACAGTTTTTAGGAGTCCTTTAGCAACTGAATAGTTTTGAACTCCGAAATTTCCATTCTTTCCTATTTCAAATTATGTCCACTGCTCTAATCTTCAGGGGCTACTCAAAACAGGCTACACTTGGAACGGAGTTCACGGTGATATTTCATGCAAAACCCAAAGTAGTTACGCTACCGCACCCGGTCAACGCATACGATATGACTACATCACGTATCGGTGAGCTACGCACATGCTTGTTTTACTGTAAACCGGTGATGTTGGATCACATCTGGAAACTATTGAATGGTTGAAATCCTGTGCTGTCTTTTAGTACCATTCCAACTACACGAAGTAAAATAATTAGAAGTGATCCGCTACCTGAATGTGGCGCCTAGCAACTCCTGGTAAAGCTTTATATTTCGTAATCTTTCATTCTCTGGGTGCCAGATTTGAAGGCCAAAAATCACCGCGTACAAGCTGCCTTTGCCGCGTCTACTTTTGAAATGCTTCCAAGAACTATCTTATTCTTACTTGAAAGATGACTGGCGATAATATTTCTGCACTGGTATTCTCAAGGATAATTCGAAGTTCAAAGTATAAAGGAATAGAGTAGTTTGGAATTCTTTTTCACCGGAAGTAATTAACTTTCATATCTTAGTACACGATAATTCTAAAATAGTTTTGTAATGTTCGTATTGGCTGCACTACTGCTTAATGAATAAGTGGCCAGTGATGACAGGATTCGAATACGAATGTTAGTTGTCTACAGCTCACAATGACAAACTTTCGTTTAGCATCTGTCAAAACGTTTGAAACCTTTGACATAGTTGTTCCACGCTCTCAGTGGCATTCCTTAATCTATTGATTTACCATGTCAGTCACCTCGATAACCTCGTTGTCTCTGCCTGACGATCAAGCAGGTCCAGTTTAAGTGATGCTAATTTGCTCTGCTTTACCGCTCAGTCCTTGAACGTTAAAGCAAAACTCTGATCGTGTCATTTCAGACTTCACATATTCTGCCGTTTGTTCTACGTTATCCAATCCTCCGCAGAAATGGAAATGTTTTGGTTTCCTAAGCTCCAGTCGAAGTGGTCACTTTGCTAACTAATCATCAAAATTCGATCCACACCAAATATCTAAAAAAACCTACATAACCGGTAAATCGTTCAACTCTTCGGAGATCTGGTCTCCAGTCCTTTGACTTTCCCGTGTATTTATCAATATATCCTTTTTCCTTTCGTACTCTTCCAAATAACTGTCTGAAAACCCTTCCTTTATATCTGTGTTTTACCGGTCCTGCCTTTTAGAAATCTGAAGGGTACATCTATTAAAATGTACCATTTGTCTTAACTTCAACATGAAAGATTTGCATAAAACATTCTTTTAGAATCCGATCGATCGCTGCAGGATCATCGTTCAAAGTGGTACCTAAGTATATCGACAGGTTTTCTTTCTGTTTTCTGGCCTCCAGATTAAATATCTCCATAGCACATCTCAGACAGGAACAACACACAGGGTAAAATAGCGCGAGATTGAAGCTTTAGGATTCATATTCGCCGGACATCAGTTTGACTAGGCGATCCAACGGAACATAGAGCAGAATTCGAAGGGCTAATCTATTGGCTGAACTAAAAGAGAGAATTGGGACTCAGTCGCACTTTTACTAGTGACATGGACAACAAGATTCACAATGCAGGTGAACCCACATTATTGTAAGTCATTTCTCTGAATGAACTTGTGTGATAAAAAAACTAGAAAACTAGGAATTTTGTAGCTTTGGGTTTCGCCTGAAAATTTTCTTTTGAGAAATGTATGAATAGTTTTCAAATCGAATTTGTGTCGTTCAGTAGAGATTATGGGACAAAATGAACATATGCGTTAAAATCCGCAACTAAAAAATGTAAGAATGGCAATATCCTCTATCAGCCAACTAATCTAATGCTCCTCTGCTATATGAAAATCTATTTGTGAAAAACAAATGTAACCATGAGCTCCATAAATCCTAGTGGAGTGATCAGGTGCAGATAGTTTGTGTTTGACTAGTATATATGTTATAACTGACTGGCACTGGTACAAAAAGCGTTTGATGGGATTCACATTTAGAGATCGAAAGTACGAAAATCCTGGATGTATTCGTCTAGAGAAACGTTCAAATTGTCCAAAGTGATGTTTCAATTTAGGAAGGAAGTTCCCCTGCCTGTCTAATTAAAATACAGAATGCAGATCTTAGTTTCCCCATTTGAGACCAGAAAGAGTAGGTTGAAATCACAATGACCGTCATTTTCGCTGCGACTGCTGCTGATCACGAAAAAGACCAGTTCTATCCAAATTCAGAGTGCGTTTATTCACCCTGTGCTCTGTTTTAATTGCCACTGAAATGTAACCGCGCATGTCCACTTAATTTACTTGATTAAATAGATGCCTATTCGAAGAATCTCACTCGGTTTGATATAAAAAGTTGTAAACCTAATTCATGAATCTGAAATTCACATTCTCTATTTTTGTCCACAAATTCATTAGATTTGATCGCTTTATTCATTATTTCATTTGGTTGCTGAAACAGAAATTATCCCTCTGGGTTATCGAACTGCTGTGAATAAACCGTCACTGAAAAAGGTCTAATTTGTCTTTTTTACCCTCTGAAAATCAAGACACTTGACCGAAGAAGGATACACGTTTAGCAGCGTCAGAATAAACTTACTGCCACCATGAAAGCTAGAATAAAAACCGAATACCAGATGGTGGTTTTCTAAATGAAAAGCAAAAGTTTTTCAGTTGTTACATGGAGAAGCAGATTTGCATCTGCGTTGTATACGACCGGCTGAATAACAAGGACGGTACAAATTTCGTAAGCAGATCATTAGCTTTAGCCAGTCAGTCGTTCAAAGTGATATTTTGGAAATAACTAAAAATAAACAAGCCAGAGAAAAAGATTTTGTTGCATGTCTCAAAACACTACAACATTTATAGAAGCATGTCTAATTACTAGGTAATAATTATTCAATACAAACCTGGAGCCTTATAATTTTCTGTTGTGATAGAAATTTCCGATCAAACCTCACTCACGTTCTAAAATACTGAGAAAATACAGTTTTACCCACTAACCGGTCCGTAACAGCTTTGAAGTGGAGCTAATCAAACTTTCGAGTGAGTTCTGAACTACCAGCCGATGTATCGAACCTGCTGAGGGGGATGTATTTTAAGACAGCCAAATCCTTCTCCAAGCACATTTGAACTCACTACTCAAGAACCATCCGTTTATCCAATAACTTGCTGCATTTGGTCTGGATCGTTCCCAGTTTCATCAAGTTCTTTAAGTTCTCCAGACATCTTTAAATATTGTTAGTGTTGAGTGGGCTTTTACATCTTGGTCATAGCGCTAAGTATAATAATCCAGAGGTTGGATGTCGAACTAGTGTAAGATTATTGAGACCAGATATTCATCCATATTAAAACCAATCGGAAAAAGTGTTAGTGTACGCATCACTAATTGTAGAAGTACGTTCTTTACAGCGTTAATAGTCTTAATTTCCAAGTAGAAACGGCATAAATCACCACAATAGCAGTAGTAGCGGTAGTGGGACAATTAGCGGTAGTACTATTAGTACCGGCAGCAGTAGTGGTAATGGTAAGGATAATAATGCTAATAGTTGAGAAGAACGGGTATCAAGATTTCCACCTTCTGAGCTGTACTATTTTAATCCAGTCATGTTATATTAGCTTATTGTACAGCACTCAAAATACCTGCTCTACCAGTTCTTCAAGCTTGTTCCCATTACAGAGAAACAGGGAGAAAATCACCAGTAATTCACAACTTTTAAATGTCTACAATCCAGATCAGCGTTGGCTGGAAAGTTCTTTAAAATCCTGTTTTTGAGTAACAGGTACAGGTTTGCAATCAGACTGCAACTGCAACCTCCGTTTGGTCGGAACAGTCTGTCCAAGAAGCTTTGAGATTTGAAGCTCTTAACCAGCGTATCACAGTTTTAATCAGTTTTATGGCATGCAATCCAACAATTTCATTCCTATCATGTTATTAGCCGCAATGCGGTTTTTCTCACGTGAGTATAAAAGCAACTCACTGAAGAACTAATTCCTTTTTCAGAGACTGAGAATTCGCCCTAAATAAAAGAGTGCCGACAGTGATAGCAGAACTGACGTCGTTGTTCTTGAAGAATACTTATTTCCAAGTAACCCTGCAAATCGAGGCTCATGTTTATGATCTGGTCACCAAGTAATTCGGATACGGTACCGAGAACTGCGGGTTTTCATTTTACTGGTCTTCCACGGGAGTTGTTCTTTCTGGGTCAAATCTAGAAATTTACTGTTACTTCCTTGGAAATTCCACCCTACAGTTATTAAGTTATAAAATCGAAATTTGTTACAAATCGAAAAAATCACACCAAATCACTTAACGAAAGCTTTCAGATTATCAGGGAAATGCAGTTTGTTTCTTAGGTCATGGCACTAGTCACGATAAGCAGAGAACGGCAGCCAGCTGAATTAGGGTCAATATTGACACTTATTAAATTTTACCACTTCTAAACGGAACAGCAGCTTCATTAATCCTGATACCACAAATCTAGAATAAAATTCTGCAATCATTATTTTTATCCAAAACTTATCATCTGCGGTTCAATAAATGAATATTCTGAAGACAAAAGCATTTTTCATGGAAGCTGATGAGTCTCGGTATTTTGACTTCTTTTACCCGCAGGTTTTCAGTTAGTTTGCGAATGATCGAGGTTTAAACATGGGGTGTTTAATCAACGAATTGTTTCCTTGTGCCTCTCATTTTATTCCAATGTTTACCTGGTTTTTGTTTATCTAAAACCCATATGTTGTAAAACTACCCGGCCTCCTTATCCAAAAGCGGGAAAACACTCACACACTTACACAGGTACGAGAAAACAAATTACAGTTGAAATGAGATCCTATTTCAGTGTGGACTATCTTACGCACTAGAATAGTAAAACCAACGAACCTGTCCGCATGTCAACTGTACCGGGCCCGGATATCTAAGTTAACGCAGCCAGTTTGATCAGGCAGGCTTGAATAAATAGTATTTGCAGTAGCAGCATTTGTAGGATTGTGTCACCTAGTTTTCTAGTAAATAGGTTTGAAAGAGTGTAAACAACATCCCCTTGGGTGAGAGAACGCCCCAAATTTTGTGTTTCACCCTCCATGAACTAACGATTACTTTGACGACAACAACAGATATTTCCAGTTTTCTGCGCAAACAGACAAATTCAATAACTTATTTCCACTGCTCCATCAAATTTCAAACGATTTATGATCTCTATATGGCATGATATTTTCGAGTGACAACGCACGGCTCAACAGTTTTCCCCATTGACCTGCTTCAATGGATCCCCGGACACCATGGTTTCGTTGGTGGTTTATGAGCCTTACCCCAAAATTTTTGAGTCTAAATGTATTGGCTTACTACGGAGCGAAGTTTTTAAACTACTACTTGACTCTTAAACTCCGGAAAGTATTATGAGCATATTTCACGCAATACAACAGACCACCGTGAACAACTTCATCCGCTGGTCAATAAAACAAGCAAAAAATGAGGCCGATCCTCTGATGATCCATGCTTGTCGTTGGATCCCGTACACGAGCAGCCGATTTCGCAGTGTTTCAAATTTCACCAGTCCTATGAATTTTCCTGAGAGGACTCGGTTATATACCTAGGTAGAGCCGTGAAGCTGATTAGACAAGTGGTAACCGGACATATTCTGAAGTGCGTTATCAAATTTACTGAATGATTAGCCATCAGAAGTGTTGCACACCGGCTTCGTGGATCGCTTGTTACGTGTTAAACCTAGGATATCTAATGAACGTAGACACAAAGTATTTTGAAGGAACATCCCGGCAGTTTTTATTTATCCCGGCGACTGCTATCAAGTCTTCGGAACTTTAGTTGAGCGAACAGGTATTTTCAGAGCTTTGTAGGCCTTCGATAGAAATATACACATACCGAACATCAACAGCTACATATCAGTATGGTGTGTCTGGAAGTCTGAGGCTGCCATTCGGTTAATGGACCTGAGCGGTTCTCAAAGTGCTTCTAAATGACTTACGTCCCAATATCTTTCTGCGCATTCTGTTCTCGTAGCGGTTTTTATGGAAGTTCGAGGACGAAGACGATTGCCAGGCTCCTCCCACCGGGTTAAGTGGTCTTCTGTGAACGGTATAGGGGAGATGGTTTAACCGTGATTTCAAACCAGCTACGGATGGCGTACGAAGCCTACGGCTGTATGCTCACCGGCTTCTGAGGCGAACATTTGCACCTGGTTCCCAGGATACTTGACTACATCCGAAGGGTCGATGAACTGAGCAAACTGTCACCGGTCTCTAGTGGTCAAAGACACTGGTTAGGGTCTCCTGAGTCAACCCTCAACTTTGGTTTTGGCCACCGTATAGCATCAAATCAAAAGAGGAATCATAGGCCTCGTTGGATAGCGGATGACATGGAGGCGGGAATGTACAAACCAGTTACGGTGATCTCTACGCAATGCTTCATTAGCTTTCATCTCTGTTTCCGTTCACTATTTTTATTCTTCTTAGCAATTCTGATCACCATGATATGTAAACAGATTTCTGTAGAATACTGACATGCACGTGTGTATATATTTATATTTATATCAAGAGTAGCTTATTATTCTCCTTGTTTTGGACATATCAGGTGCTTATGGAGATATCGAGAAGCTTGTCGGCGAAAGATATTGTGCGACACCTCGGTCCTTTATTCTCTATCAAAGTTCATACCGGGAAAACCTGTATCGGACCTACATTCTAGTATATGTTGGAAACATGGCACGTTTTAGACATTGTATGAGCAGCTCTTTAGCTTTCACATTTACTCATAGTTCGAATTCGCACTCATTTAGTTTGTGTATTGTGGTTAAAGTGACGAAAGGGTAAAAAAACGTGATGAAATGGAGAATGTAAACCTGTGGCTAGCAATTGGAGATCGATGCCGTATGCTTGTAACAAACCAATGACAAGTGTGAATAATGGAGTAAAGGAGAGTGTTGAAACTGTATCAGCAACCAACGATGAAAGTAAAATCTCATAACATTTCAGCGGCTGAGAATTTTATCAATCACTAAGCCTAAAATTAAGCTTAGTTATAAGACAAGTTCAAAGGCACACTTATTAGATAACATGTCTGCACTACAATTAGCTAGAAGGCACTGACGTTGTTGTTAAAACTAGCTCCAGTAATCCTGTGGGTGAACTGTGAGAAGCAATAATGCCTCGTTTTTGTCCCACACTAATTCGTATTCGGAGTAGCTAACTAAAAAATATCGCTGTAGATAAGGTGAATCATTCACATCGAGGAAGAGGACTCCCTGCTTACTAAAGGCCATTAATCATTCTTGGAGCTTTGTGGGTTAAGTATGCAATAGGTAACAACTAAGTTTCAACAGAGACTGTATCTAAAAGAATCTACCTAGAGTTCATGTCAAGCTGAATCTGTCGTTACTCAACTGGATTCGCTACCTCATTCAGAAGCGACAGGAACGATTGCAGTCTTACTGATAGTCTGTCACCTACTGACACATGCAAGACATCATCTCACACAATTTGGACTACGTTGATTTGTGTCATGTTGGTAAGATAACTACAGATCGCTTCGTTGCCACCTTTACATGACCTGAACTTCTGGTTGATTCTGTGATCTAACACAAGATAGCATTACATTACTGAACAGCACTAGTTTGAACTGCGAGACATGATTGTTTTGGGCTAGTGATAATCTTTCAGTTTCTCTTAAACAATTTATTGTTTGTGCACATTTTCTCGGACGCACTTTCTACACATGGATATCTTTTCCGGAGAATACCGAGAGACAAATTTCCAGTAAATGTCATCACGAGTTTGGCTGATTATTTGTACAGATGAGATTAGCCCAAGTGTTATGGGTAACAAGAGGTCAATGAGCATTTGTTTTTATCAGTGATTAACAAGCCAGAAAAGAACCACACATCCTGAGTCGCTTTCGTAACTTTGCTATTTATTCTTTTCTCATTTATTGGTTTTCATACGGGAGATTGATTTTTGAGTAACTTCACTTGTTATTTGGTATATTAAATATCGATAAGTAAACACCCAGTATAACATAATAAACCATGAAAGCATTTTCGGCTGATTTCATCCTCATTGATGGCCACCGGCAACACACGGCCGCGGTCTTTGTCAAGCTTAAGCGGCCTACGGAGAAGTCATCCATCTGAAGAGTATGATCTTATGACTGGTGCCGGAACAAAGTCGGTGGCTGATAGCTGCCACATCCTGTGGTAATGAAGTTCTGTAAACCGCAAAGGGTCATACAAGTTGGTCTTTTGTCTAGGGTTCGAATCCCAGTCCAGGCCTGACGGATACGCACTGCTGAAGATTGCCAAAAAGGATCAATTAGCCTTACAGCGTTATCATACTGCGCTTGACCTAGTTGCTGCATGGTGAATAGCATCTTGTACAAGTTTATCCTCCCATTACTCATTTCAAATGGTATTACGAAAAAGATGCACAACGCCTGGGATGAACAAATTGCAGCACATAAGCTCGCAGATTTTAATTTAGCATGATGGTTAGTGCAGTCTCGTTAATCTCCATATACAATGTGAATTCCTTTAAAGCGAGATTCCATGGATTATAAAATATTGCATAACTGGACAGGTAAAAGGGATTCAGTACCTCCTGCCAAACTCGTACATTAGAGTGAACTTATCACTGGGTATATCGGAATGATAAACCTCATGTACAGTATGAAAATGGCCAGAATAGGTGTGATTAATGGTTCAACCATTCAATGAAATGCCACTGAGATGGAACAGAAAAAGAACTCGTGATTAGGAAGGCGGCGTTGTGAATGCACTTCTGTATGCTTTAGTGATGTGTAGTAGAAAGCATGATCATGGGTATTTCTGTTCACGAATCCCAGAGCATTTGAGCCGATTTTCAATGTTTAACAAACTTTCCCTTTTGTTAATTCATAGTGATACCTGTCAAGAAAACATAATTGGAGAGGGGTATGATTAAACGCATTTCCGAATAGGAAACTGATCAGCGGACATCAAAAGTGGTTTCCTCCGTCTAATAAAGGTCATCAGCTTGAGTACAGCAAGCTGTGGTGCTTATTGGCCATGTGGGTCCACTGATACGTCCAGCTTCAATCCACACCATGACAGCCAGACCACATAAAGTCGGACATCACCCTAGTGACTGCCAACACGTCGATTAGTCGATTATATTCGCCTGTCCAAAATACCCCTGAATGCTTTTCACCAGTTCCGCATGGAACAACTAATCCCACTCTAATCCTACTTCCTGTTTTCGTTCTGTTTCATGTTCCTAGTCGAAACATGGACCCTTGTTCGCGATCTTAGATACATTCATTCGCTGATGTATTGGATTAATTGACACAAAGCTGTCTTGAAGCTGCAACTGTTTTCGCAAAAGTATCCCTAACTCGCCAAGAAAATAAATTGCAGCAACAGAAAATAATCAGTAGAATTTACGAACCAATGCTACTTTATTAGTGTAGCTTTTGTTCACCACAGCGATGTTACCGACAGGGAGCTAAATGGTTTTCGAATTGCCTCCTCGCGTGGTTCGGTCGATTTTACGGGTTCATATTTTTGTACATTGAGAAATAACGAATATTTTTATTGTGCATTAGTAGAACCAAACCTAAATATACGAATATGTTGGGCGAACTATTTATTCATTTCTTATCGTCGTTCAATGCATTAGCAGGATTATGTGAAATATTGTACTGAACGAGCCTGTAAGATGGATAACTTACAAATAAGGTTGATTTATTTCATCGCATGCATCCTGCATGTCGCCGATATCTGCGCTTCATTGATGTCAAATTATTTTCATTTAGACATCTGCTGAGAAAGTAGCCACCGGAATTCGGAGGGTTTATTTTCACAATCATGATATTATTGATATATGCTAAAAGACCATGCATTAATTTCCGAGGTTATTTTCCTGTTAATTTGTATTCTGTCGTTAAGAGCCTGCAGGGCAGCGTAATGGCTAAGGCGTTCGACTCAGAATCGTTCGTCCCGGGTTCGCGTCCCAGTTCGGGCGCGGTGGATATGCACTGCTGACGATTCCTAACAAGGATGAAACAGCTGTACAGTGCTTCCATGGTTTCTTTATGGTGAGTTGAGCGATGATATTACATGGTGAATTATTTCATGGAAACATTCAATCTCCTACTACCAAAATGTACCGAGTAATCAAGCTCTGTAGGTCATATCCAAAGCCTTGGTCGTACTCAGGCTACCTGCAGAGAAGTCATCTATCAGTAGGGGTCGATCGCTCTGAGCTAGTGGACAGTAACCGTGCAAATAAGTGACGGATATATTCAACATCCGAAATGTGTTGTTTGCATAGTTTGATGGTAAAATTTTATCCCAAGAGAATGGTTGGCCACCTCTGTAGGCGGCTGTCGGCAAATGTCGGGATGCCCTTCTTTGAACCTATAATGGACAGTAGCGTCTTGTGATCGGTCAATAGAGTGAAATGTCGGCTGTGAATGAACTTGTGAAACTTTTCTACTGCGAACACGAGCGCAAGCGCATCTTTCTCAATTTGACCGCAGTTTCTTTCTGCGTAAGTTAATGTTTGGGACGCATGTGCCACAGCCTTCTGAGCTTTATTGGGAAACGTATGAGAGATGACCGCTCCAATCCCATAGTTTGATGCGTCGGCAGCCACATTTATCGGCAGGCTGGGATTGTAGTGGGTCAAAAGCACATCGCATGTCAGCATCGTTTTCAGTTCGTCGAATGCCGATTGGCATTGCTGTGACCAGCACCAGGTCTGTCCTTTTTGTAGCAGCCTGTTGAGCGGACTACGTACTCGATGGAGGTCAGGGAGAAAGGCACTGTAATAGCTAATTAAGCCAAGATAGGCCCGGAGAGACGATATGTCCTTTGAAGCAGGCATTTGCTGAATCGCCTTGATATTCTCCGGGTCAGGGTGACGGCCATCCGCGTCTAAAATGAACCCCAGGTACTTGATTCTGTTCATAAAAAATTGGCACTTATCTTTTCGCAGGCGTAGACCATAATCGTTTATGCTTTGGAGAACTGTTTTTAGGCGATCGTATAGGCTATCTGCGGAGTTTCCCGTAAATATAATGTCGTACAGATATGCTGACACTCCGGGCAGGCCCGACAGCATAGTGTCCATCACACGTTGAAAGATAGCCGGGGCCGTTTTTATGCCGAATGGTAGCCGGGTGTATTGATACAGGCCACGATGTGTATTAATTGTCAGCAACTTTTGCGATTCAGGGGCCACTTCTATCTGAAAATAAGCTTCGGCGAGATCCAGCTTTGCGAAACAGGTGCCGCCGTTGAGATTTGTGAAAATGTCTTCCGGGATCGGTAGCGGATAACAGTCGTCGTCTAATGCAGCGTTCAGTTCCGTGGAAAAGTCGGCACACAGGCGCACACTGCCGTTAGCTTTCCTCACGACAACAATGGGAGCCGCCCATTCGGAAAATGTTACGGGGACCAAGATCCCCAAGTCCTCCAGACGCTTTAGCTCCTGGTCCAACAGAGGTACAGCTGCATACGGAACTGGGCGTTTGGGGCGGAAGACAGGCTGACTGCCTTTTTTCAGTTGTAGAGTGGCCTGGAACTTGGTGCAGCGACCAATGCCTTCCTCAAAAACTGACGGAAACAGTTTTACCAGTGTGTCAGTGTACTGTTGTGACTTCTGAACGCAGTTGCAGGTGTCTATCGGCAAGTTGCTGAGGCCCAATTCTTCCAGCCAGTCAGCGCCAAGCAGGTTGATGTCAGATTTTGCCACATAGCATAGCGTCGATACCAGTTTGTCGTTGTATTTGACTGTACACTGGAGCTGTCCCGCTAAATCCAAAGCACCGCCACAGGCAGTTGTAGCCGTGATTGAAGTGGGTTGGATAGGCGGCTCACCAATATCATGCCAAGTTGATTTGGATATGACTGATATGTCTGACGCAGTATCCAGTTGAAGGCAGACTGGATGGTTGTTTATGTTGATTGTGACAAACCTTCTGCGGTCGGCGGCGTTTAATCGACAGGCAGCCACAAGGCCGAATGAATGAACGCTCGCGCGGTCGTTAGCTGACTTTGGCTTGCCTGGGCTGAAACGAGCTGGTCGTGAAAATCTATTGGTGTGGCAGAAACCTTCCTTGTGT
>LUCM01004193.1:128849-185236 GCA_008360955.1 Fasciolopsis buskii
CTCCGACTGATCGTTTGAGCGAGGATGGTTTGGAGGCGAGCGCGTGTGCTGCTGGGACTTCTGAGCGGGTTTGCAGAAGGTGTCTATCGGCAATTTGCTGAGGCCCAATTCATCTAGCCAGTCAGTGCCAAGCAGGTTGATGTCAGATTTTGCCACATAGCATAGCGTCGATACCAGTTTGTCGTTGTATTTGACCGTACACTGGAGCTGTCCCGCTAAATCCAAAGCACCGCCACAGGCAGTTGTAGCCGTGATTGAAGTGGGTTGGATAGGCGGCTTACCAATGTCATGCCAAGTTGATTTGGATATGACTGATATGTCTGACGCAGTATCCAGTTGAAGGCAGACTGGATGGTTGTTTATGTTGATTGTGACAAACCTTCTGCGGTCGGCGGCGTTTAATCGACAGGCAGCCACAAGGCCGAATGAATGAACGCTCGCGCGGTCGTTAGCTGACTTTGGCTTGCCTGGGCTGAAACGAGCTGGTCGTGAAAATCTATTGGTGTGGCAGAAACCTTCCTTGTGTTCCAAATGACGACAGTGTTTTGCACTGGTGGGTGCGAAAAGGACAGAATTTGTGAAAGTGCCAGGCTCCACAGTACCTGCAAGGCGAGGGGGGCTTGGCGGGTTTGAACTGTCGACGTGTATGTGACCTCCGAGCTGGCGTGGGAGCTTCCCAGTTTTAACAGCGTTTGCAGTATTGTACTGCCTTTCATGTCGTTGAATCATGGCCGCAACATGTTTCAGGCTAGTTAAATGTTCATACTCGTCTACGAGTTGTTATGACGTTGTGTCTGGTTGCTGTTCGATTTTGGCTAAAAGACGGGTGTGCATGTCTGAATGGCTTGGAGACTGAAGCCCACAAGTGAAAATCAGACACCGGAATTGGTCTTCTGTCAGTGCACCCAGTTTGAACCTGCCACACTCGCGGTTAACAATTCCTGCGTATGTTACCAGGTCGTCCACGTCCCGTTTGACGAGTTTCAGACATTGCTATCGTGTGTTGAACAGGGAAGATTGCTCACCGGAAATTTTCTTTAGAGTCTGAACAGTCTGTTCAAATGTGCGGCTTGATGGTTCATCCGGCAAGATGAAGATAATGTACCGCGTGTGTTCTGCAGGACTCAGTTTTCGCAGGAGTAATCGTACTTTGGTTTTTTCGTCTTTGCCCGCTAGATAGACAGTGGACACGTCCTTGTAGCGTTTGATCCAGGATTCAAACGTAACGCCGCACTGCGGATCGTGTAAAAAATCGGTCATTGAGCGAAGCACGGAATCTGATGAAATTTCAGGGCTGCCAATTGTTGTGGTCATACTTCTAATCCGTTGAGTTAGAGCCTCCATTAGTTTGAGCTGGGTCTGGAACACTTTTTTTGTGCTCACATCCATTGTGATTATCAGCTGATTGCATTGGGTTCGAAAAACCCCGTCGACAGATTTATGTTGCCGAGTTTGGTCAGTCTATGCACACACTGAAGCACAAGACACAAGTACTCTCAGCGCACGATATCACAGGAGCACACAGCCTGTAGTCTAGTAGGACACGAACAAACACAGAGGTTGGAGACACAAAAGGTTCGGGCTCAAGACTCAAGGCCCGTAGTCGCACAACGAGTGGGACAGATCTGCTGCTCCCTTGAATGATCAGCCACACGGAACAATAAGCGGCGCGAAATACGAACGGCTAGCCCAGCCCGCTAGCGGAAGTGAGAAGACGAACACAGAGTACTGCCGCGCGTTTATTGGTGACCCACCAACACAAGTCAGAATTCAAGTGAGCTCTACCGTTTATAGTTTTGTTGGGTGGCCTTGATCGATGTGTGGACTAGCCAATCACAGAACGAGTTTTTATGAATCTTTTCGCGGACATTTATGAATATTCAACCGCGCAATATTTAAAATAACGTCAATTTCGAAATATTGAGAAAAGGATAGATTCTTTTGGAAAAATGGTAGCAGAAATGAAATCTGCGGCTCCAAAAACCTTGGAATGGTCATCGACCATAACAAACATCATGTGGTGAATTTCAGCAAATCGTTCAGAGCCTGCCCGGTAGCGTAATGGCTAAGGCGTTCGACTCCGAATCGTTCGTCCCGGGTTCGCGTCTCAGTTCGGGCGCGGTGGATATGCATTGCTGTTGATTCCTTATCAACCTGGTTGTTTTTATTATAAGCATGCGCGAATATGATTGCCTCTTCTCATTCTAATTATCATGGTTTCTTTGTGGTTTTCACGTTTATACCGTATCAACAGATTTCATTTGAAATTCTTGACAAAAATTTTGAGCCTTGACAAGTATCTTGCGACTTCTCATTCCATCTCCGATGTTATTAGTTGTATATCTTGCTAGCCTGACTCACTTGATTATATCATGCCAAGTTTGGCTGACTGATTCTCAAGTCAGCTATATGCTAAGCGATCCACGTCGGCTATAAGCAGAAAGCCAGGCACGACGATCAGGATTTATTCTCTGATTGGGTTTATACAACAAATGGCTTCGTGATTGCTGCGATCTGTGAGGTGAACTTCCGACGTTGTAATGGATTTCGATTCAGAACACATCAACGAACGTGAATGGGTTGGTGTAATTAAATGAATCCGCCTGAAGAAAATTTGAATAAGGGTATCCTGGATGTTGACCAACTTATTTTCGACATTCAGTCATCAGTCTACTCATATATTCCGGTATTGGTTTTTGCACCCGAACCTAATTTGAACCACTAGAACTGTGCATACACGGTGAATCGGTTCATAAACCATAACGGTTATTCCTGAACGGTTTAGTCGGCTGGTTAGGACATCTTTTGGAAAAGGACAAGTAGTCTTAAGTTTTCGAGTTTTATTGCAAGTACTGTTGTCATAAGAATGTACAGGGAAAACAAACCTGATAAGTGACAACAGACACGAAATCAGTCACATGTTTCTAAGGCAATTTGATAACCTCCTGAGTAAAGATTGAAAACCTGATAACACGAGCCCTCTATTGGAAAGTTTTCCTTGACTTCAGGAGAACCTTGTGTGAGAACCGCTGTGGTACAAAAATAGACTCGCCAATTGTATACACTCGAACTTTCTACCTCACTAATTATTTGTTTTAATTTTGGTTCTAACCATGTTATCAGAAAGCAGAATATACTAAAAGACGATTAGAAACAAAATGCACATCCTCCTGTGTTGATCGTAACAAAATTCCTGATTTTATTCTCCTCATTGTGAAATCTTATGTCAACTAAAATCCATGGCAGTTTTTATGACTGCATTTTTTGACTTTCCTCATGCTAGATGAAAATATTCCATTCGCTAAGTGAGCAAGGGAGACTAGTCATTTCGGACGTTTTATTATCTCACCCTTTTTCACCTACAAAGTTTACAAACACCAAAATTCTTAAATTTATCATGCGCATTTATTAACTGTCCAACATGAACAACAAAAGTCAGTACCCTTGAAATTGAAATTATCGGTAGATAATGTGAAATGGAATAATTCATAACTTCATAACACAAACTGCAATTGACTAAATGCAAGATTGGTTATTTTCTCATGGCACCAAAGCCGTTATTCATTATTAATGGTTTGGTGATCTGGGAGATTTACTCTTAGCTCTTAAGGTCGATAGGCTGATTCGCTTGCTGAAATACTGAGCAATATTCCAACAAATGCTCAGTACTTCATTCCAAAGCTTTTGTGCCCGAGTTCATACATGAGTGTAATTGAAGCAGAACAGCCCTAATTAGGTTATCCGAACAAGAGAGGTTAACTTTACCTTCCGCTAGTGGTGATCCGATGTCGTTGCTCACAGACCAGTGAATATGACCTGAAGGGTCTGCGTCCCCCTAAAACCAGGTCAACCAAATTAATTCGAATATTTTCCGGTGTTTCGGGACGGCCACTGGCAAACGGAATTCCACACTTGTTCGGTCGATCGCGAGTCATATGAGGTCAAACTACTTCCTATACGGCCTGCTATTTGGAGATCGGTTGGCTTCATCTATAGACCAACCAGCTCACGCCTTAAAAACAACGGCAGATCTGCTTGTTTCCTATCCTCGAAAATCGATTTCTTTCTGCTTAAATTATCTGCCACTGGAGGAGGAAAAATATGACCATCCGGAACACAGTACAACATGAGAAATAACTTTCTTCATTCAGTTAATAATGTTTACCTAATTTTGTGTGAACAGATAGTGGGCGAATAATTAGCGACCGAAAAAATACTAGAAACAGAATGAAAAGTTTTATCGTAGTTTCAGTTCGGTTCACTCTTTACCACTATAAACCTTCCCCCAGCGTGCTGTTATTCTGGTCGCTACATAACAGCACCGTTTACAAGCAAAAGAGATCATGAAATAATGAAAGACCAACTACATGGTAGTCATGTGATCAAATAAATCGAAGAGGAGGGATATCGAATACAAGAACCCCACTCACTGCTGTACTGAGTCGTATCACCAATTGACTCTACTCGTCACTCGGGGGGGATCTCTTGGATCCCAAAACGGTAGTCAAACTACAGCTACACGAGCCCATCTACCGGCTAGTCTTCAAGCTTTTTTTCCTTATCGTCCACTGGCCACCTGGACCCAAATTCTAATCACAACGTGCGTCGTAGAACAACGTATAACAGTACAGGTGTTCTGTGGACATGTGCAAAAGCATTCCAGTTTTGTACCCTCTGGTATTCATCCGGCCATCATATGTAGAGGATATCTTATTTCTATTTAATATCATCAGCTTTAAATCCTACTAGTTTTAGGATCTTTGCTTTACGACAAAGGTTGTGGTGAAACTACCTGTCTCGAAGTTTCTACTATACCGACATGTTGGGTTTCCAATGTAAACGCAACCAAAGATTTCGTGAGTGCGGCTTTTAACTGCGGGAGGAAAATGACCACTGGTGGCTTCATAATAAGCAAAGCACTCAAAGCCTCAAATGTTATCATGTAAGTGTTCCTAGCTACCTTCATACAGATGTTCTCAAGCACAGCGCACATATGGTTGCACCAGTGTCGAAAAGTGCTTTAGTCAATCATTGAACTGTCACGAGATTTCCACATGTTCGAGAGCTGCCTTAGCTACACCTGTACTCAAATAGAACCTCAATGTTCCGCCGGATTGCACGCACTTATACTGCCTAATTACTCTATCCTATTTATCGATGAGACAACTTTCGAGACTCCAGTTTTGGACAGCTCACAGCCAAGGTATTTATTTTGTCTGGTGCACTAAGGTCATCTAGTTTGCTTCCGGCTGACGTTATCTAATTTTCGATACACAATACGTAAATGGAATCTCTACCTTGTAACACATCCTCACGCTGTGTCAGTTTGGCTTATTGATATTAACGAGGTTGTCGTCACCTCTACCGCTTGTTTTCGTCTCTTAATGCCACAATCTCATGGTGACGAAGTGCCACCATCCAAACCCACAACCACCCTCACGGTGGTCTTCTCACTGCAACACACTGAATCTAAATAGAACTCAGGAGGACTGGAGAATATATTAGTTTCTTGGAGTTGATGAACTATGAATGAAGAAGCCGCGGACGTAAGATCTAGATATAAGTCAACCGAAGTGATAGATAAAAATGAGCCGTAAGACCGTCCACTTATACGAATGTTGACATTTTCTAGCTCGGTCGAGAACTGGAATGATTGAAACCATTACCAGTGCTCTGAATTCAAATTCTATTGAGTCAAACCACTTAGTGAAAGTGACTGAAAGGCTTTATTCTCTTTACAGAGGATCAAGTGGATACTCAAACCTTTCCAAATGTCCGGTCTTCTGTATTGCGTGATCTGTGAGATTGCTTTCATGCGGTCGTCGCCTGTGCTCGAAAACAACCCGCCCAGGCACTAGGACTACCATGGTCCATTCTTCATCTGCTAAGGAAAAACCAGGTTAAACATTTCTTCCGGTCTGGAATTAGCTCTGGATCAAGTGTGCATATTTCAGTTATTCACTCCATGGTGGCTCAGCTAGACACCAAAACACAAAACCATGATGAGCTTTTTTAATATTGTACATTGTTTGTGCCCTTTTTTACATGAACGCAATTAAGTTGGTCTGCCAGTGGACACCTAGCTGGTCCTCAGGGACTCACACAATTGTAGTATTAGTTTATCGTCAAATCATCATTGGTTTGTGTGACCGAGTCATAGAGGAGAACATCCAGATATTTAATTTTATAAAGGACTTCCATTTTTTAATTTTGGTTCTGCGCAGCATTCCAAGGATTCACGACTCAAGACGGAGCCGGCATAAATGGTTCCATCATGGAATGTTTAACACAGCTGAGTGAGAAAGTTTAGTTGGTAGATTTTGACACATGTAGGATTGAGCCAATTGTGAAAAATCTTCAGCCTTGGCCGGTTCGAACCCACGCATAGAAGGGATCCAGGCATTTGTACCGCGTGTTGTTCACCAGCTGAGTGGCGGTGTTTGCACACCAGTTAAAGTCAGTGTTTACATATCCAAACTGCGCAAACATGGGCAATCTATCACATTGAACTTTTTAGCTATTTGACCCCCGGAGCATGATTTATCCATCAATCAGCCAGAATCTCGCCGAGGTCGAAGAATTTGCTCAACTGGATCATTTTTTCTACATCTAGGCTCCTTTTGAACTCTCCAGTTCTTATCTCACAGTGACCCAGTAAGCTGACCGGTCAAAATCGTAGCTCTTGGTACGGAAGCCCATTTGGAATTGTCACTAATGTAAAACAGCCTAACGAGTAATCACTTTCCAAGTTGCATTAGGTTTTGAGTCATCTGCTCAAAGTTTTCTATATATAACTATAGGCTGAGTCTTCACATCGGTCTACACCTCTCCACCATCGATTAGAAATTCTAGGTCGCAAACATAGTGTGATAGGCCACAGTTCAGGTGATTTAAATGCAATCCTGCCCATTTCTCATAAATAATTACGTAATATATGGGAAATCCGTGAATGAATTTTACCGTGAAATCTCGGCGTCGGAAGAGTTCTATTTCACTCATTTATATGGTTGTCGATCACCAGCGCCTCAATGAATGCTTCTGCTTCGGTCCGATGAATATCCTAACAAAAGCACTCTTCAACCGGCATGGTGATCACTTTACCATTTACCTCAATGAACTTTATTCACTCTGTATTGATATTATCAGGAAGGCGCAGCCCAACTCTTGTTTGTCCAGCATTCAAATTCCATGGCAGATATTGCAGAACGTGTTGATTACACTTCGACGAACTGTACTCTACGGGGTGACGAGCTTCATCGTGTAACACGTCCATTTTCCAGCACAACCCCGTTAGTAGCAATGTATGCAGCTTATCCCATAAAATTTACCAATTGACAGAGTTTGCTTATCTTAATTCTGACCTGTAATCCAATTGAAGATCAGATGTCTATAATATGAAACGGTTGGGACGAAAAGCAAGTCAGTGTCGCCGCTTCACAAAGGACTCTTTCAGATCCGTACTTCTTATTTGGTAGCATAGTTTGGTATCCGAATTCACAGGGTAGCGTACGGAAGTTACACGGTCAAAACTGTCTGCGGTATCAACCACGGACGTAAGCAAAAAGGATTACAGAAGTTAATTTCTTCTTAAATAGACTGTACTACATATCCACTCACCAAGTATAAGCCTGAAAGGCAGTAAACTGTCTTGTTTTGATGAATGTCGACCAAGCATATTGGTGACGAGGTAAAACAGACAATATGTCACCTTTTTTACCACTCTTTGTTCACGTCAAAGTATTTCCACTCCAGGAGAGCTTTTTGTTCATTATCAAATTATGCGAACGACTGCCCACTTTGTATTACATAAAAGGGGACCAAAAACAAGCCAAAGCTGAAAGCCAAGAGCTAGGCGGGATGCTGTTTTTCTGTTTCTCTATGAAAACGCCACTGGGGCTAGCGTGAGCAGTTTATTAGCACCTGTTCTGACAGGGTAGTTCGACAAGTTCCCCAGTCTCAGTGGACCTTCTTTAATTCCGCATCAAACGGATTCTTAATGAACAATTTTCGAATCTGTTTGATGGTTAACCCAAATTGCGTCCATAAAAGTACGCCTTCGAATGAAATTACTTTTTCGCATAAGTTGAAGTGTATCTTATATCAAGTTGTGGATGCCCAAAAATGTTCAACTGTTGTCAAAGGAAATTTTAAAGTATAATTACTGGAACAGTTAACATTTTGTTATTTCGTAAAAACTAGATTTATAAAATGTTGAAACATGGACATTTCATGGATCATTTCGGAGCTAGGGAATTTGGTGTTCTATTTAGGTCATTTGTCCAGTACTATAGACAACAAATTTGACACGCATCATACGTTACTCAACAGTGTTAGTTCTAGCAATCAGGACTAGGGAACATCCATAAAGAATTATGCAGCGGCAACAAGAGAAATATAAGCATCGTTAAGCCTTACTACCCAGTTTCATATCGGTTCATTGTAGGTGTCTCCTTTGTCATCTCAAAGAGGTGGACCAAAATTTTTCGCAGTAGTATAACGAGCAGACGTGAAATTCGTTATTATTGACTATTCATCCTTCATATAAATGGGATAGCAACTACACGAGATGGGTCTCCGCCAGCTGTTGTCAGGCAGTTAAGATCACTGATTTCAAACCAGGAAGATTAGAGCTGGACTCTTTTCACTAACAACCATTTCCCTAACAAGCAGTTTTTAAATAGCACCTGAATCATTGCAACCTTCTGTACTAAAAAATAATGCAACAATGATAATATTGCTATCACTAAGTTGTGGTCTCAAGATCTGTAGAGCAGAATCACAGCAGCTTTAACGCTAAGGAAAGAAAATAACCAGTGCTGTATCAGAATTCCGCTATCCACTTTTCGGGCATGTTTTGAAAATGTACAAAAGCAAGATTAGTTGACCCTTTGCGGAAGGACTACTAACTGTTCTTGGCTGCAAACCAAGTTATTTCTTTCAATCGGGAAAGTTGCAAGATGGAAGACGACACATTAAACAAATTCTGTCGATGTTTCCTTAGGTTTACCGTGGGATTTTTTGAACGGCTTCTGTCATGTCCTGGAAGTGAAACATGTTGCTTGAAAGTTTATGCCTGGGTCTTTCTTGTACATTCTAAAGCTGTTCACTGTGTAGGTTAGCTGGGAAAACTCTTCAGTTCGTTGATAGATTTATATGAGAGCATTTGTATAGAAGTAGGTGATTTTCTTTACGATCAGATATTTTCCTTGACTCGTGTTTTTATTTAAGTGTATCCATAATTTAGTGATTAGGTAGCGGACATTCTTCAGTGACAGTTGAAATTTTATTAGGAATTACTGCTGCATTAGCTAAAAAATTGTAACCAGTCTATTCAACTGTCTTTGTTTCTGTCGGCTAAATCATTCAATTCCAGCCACACTTACGAGTAGTCCATCAGCTCTTTTACCTTCTTTCTCACTCTTCTAACTAATGAATACGGGTAATTCTCTTAATCCAAGTGGACCGCCTTTCTCAAAATCTCAAGGATAAAGTCGTTTCCCGGAATGCCCGACAGCGAGAACCGGAAGACTAGATACAGGAGAAAAAGAAAGCCATTTTTGCTCCACAAGATGTCACATTTGAATAAATTCCAGTTCGGATCTAAACAAGACTTAAATGACAAGGCAAATAGAGAGGAAAAATTATCACAGTCAATATGAAAGTCACATTGGGTTAGGTAACTTAAGCGTTGTACTTTCGTTTAACTTACGGTGGGAACAGCACTTGACTCAATGAGTAGCTGACTGGCCCCACAGTGGCTTCTGAAGTCCCCAAAAACAACCTAATCGGAAAATAGTATTGGTTTGCAAGCTAGGCCTGCTCCGGCTTTTTTGTGTTTAAGAAGCGTTTACACAGCCGAAAACCGAAATTTATGCTGACAGCGAACAAATGAAAACCATCTCATTTAATAAACAGATAATGATGCTAGACCTCCAGGATTCTATCGTTTTAGATATGAATACTTGTTTTTGAGAAGGATTCGTTGATTGCAACAACGTGCACAGACCTAATCCGATGAGTCTGAACATACATAAACTAGTAACTGAGCATACTGTGTACAGTAATTGATTTCGCAGTCTGTCTCGTTGCTGTTCGTAATTATCAGGTTACTGGAATTTTACCTTCCACCATGTTTTGAAATTCTCTTTTTGAATTCTACTTGAATTTTATGATCCACGGCTCGCCACCACATTTTCTGTTCTGTTGCTCACACTATGGTAATCTGTGCTCAGTCATTCGTGGCCATATCAGCCTAGCTTGTTGTGATTAGTGAGGACAATGGTGAACGAATGGTGTGACAACAAGATGTAACTTTATCGTTTTATTGATGAACAGTTAGGGATGAATTTGTGGATTCTATTCTGTTATCTTCTGGGTATTTGAGTATTTAAGTGGACGTAAACAACACACAACCAGTCGTGACTAAACCAATTATCACGACACGTTTGGTGAATGAAACTCCCTAATGAGACTGTGAACGGGGAAGTGTTACCGACACTTCAAGGTTTGCAGAACGAGTCACCTGCGCTTTCCCCAACCGAAACTAACCAATGTACTTTTAGTTACAATCAAAACAAAGTAGAGGTCAGTTGAAAAACTGATAAACCACTGCATTAGTTTGTGAAAATCCTACCTTATTCGAATATAGTCAGCCAATAAGATGAATAACGGAAAAGTAGGTTGTGGTCCAACCACTATCACAACCATCACCATCATAGGTATTCTGTAAATTTTCGCTGACAAGTGAAGTACTTGTTCATATTCATGCCTGTCGAATGCGGTCAGCGGATCTTCATGCTCATAAGCTATCAACTATTTCCCACTAACGTTTAGTTAAAAAATAAGGGTACTGAATATTTCACACTGTTAAAACTAATTCAACGGTTGGACGTACAGACTGAAAATAATTTATTTCACGATCTACCGCATTGGCATCTATAATGATGCAGAAAGTTATAAACCAGCAGCGTCTTTAGCAAACCCCATTTCTGACCTACGGAGGTGGACTGTTTTTGGCAATCGGCGGCTGAATTTCTGAACTTGTTTGAGTAGTTCTAGCGTCGCACTCAAGTAAATTTGGCAGCTTAAAAAGTCTGACTTTGTATCATTCGGGCTGTTGGTCCGTTTGGCTGCCTAATTGCTGATGCTGGTCAGTAAGCTTCCTGGGTCTCTGGTCACAATGGAGTGTGGGTCATTCTATTTTTCAGATCGGTAATGGATCCCGTCAAAACAATCTGTCCCGATGAGTGATAAAATTTACCTCCTAAGAACCGGCTCCATTCCACTAGGTCATCAAATCACGAGATTCTAACTAAATAATGTTTCATACCCAGAAATATTCAGGTTTTTCAGAGGTGCCGAAAATGGTTCGTCATAAAATTCATTTCATCATTTGACCGGGCGCTCATCAATAAATTAACGGTCCTTTGAAAAATGGAACTGTTTCTCCGTAGTTAACAGGTCAATGATTCACTGACCACACTTGTTAGGCAGTTACGTTAGACTATGTTGGTCATATGATGTTCTAGTCATAACAGCTTCGATTTCATTGGTAAGCCTGGTGTTCAAAAACAATGGGATGGTCTACAACAGTCTAGTTACAACTGAAGTACACTGATAATCAATCCTAGAGTAGTTATTCGTTCACAGTTAAGGCGTGCCTACCCTCTGTATTCGGGGCCGAGCTTCTGTGAAGCAAGTAACCGGCACATGTGATTTCGCAGCTAGACCTCCTAGTAGCATTCGCGTCCGTGCAGTGTGAACACCGGCATCATTCTAAAGAAAAAACTGATTTTAGTGTCATTCAAAGGCCATGAACCATTCTGAAGTAGGCGATCCCCGGGAAGATTTACCAAACGACTTTCCTGCATTGTAGCTTCACCCACACTCACCGTAGGGTCAATGTAGGTCCTGGTGAATATCATTCTCTTTGTTGATGAACAGCCTCTCTTTCGGTGGACGACATTGGACACAGTGTATGAAGCATAGTATTTTTTGGCAGTCCTATTTGCATGCTGCATTTGATGAGTGTAGAAGTTAGCTTTTATCCGCTTTCCCCAGTAGGGTAGCCAAAAAGAAACGGTGCCTACCGATATTTGCGTCACCTGGAATGAGAAGAGTTACTGAGTGACGAAATGAATTCTACCCTATAGTATATTTAATTGGTCACAAGAGGAAGAAGAAAATTGGTGACTAAATTGTTAGAAGCACGGTAAAATATGATGCTTAACAGATCTTGTATTGCTTAAAATCTTGAAATCGGCCGGCAGTTTGTAATGCAAAGGGAGACTGATTTTTCTATTCCATGAATATTCTCACTGAGCATATTGAGAAAACACGATGGAGAACAAGCTCGTTTTCAGTGATTCGTACTCATGCCATCACATCACTACATATTTCGAAAAAATCACTTTAGGAAGGACTGGATTAGTCATATAAAAATAGGGGTGGGAAGGGATTTCTGGTATTACATGCATAACATGAATACACAAGAACGTGTTTTGCCAGTTCATTTGTTGCCTAGGGTTTGCATTGGGACGGAAGGTGGGCCAGAGGAGTTGAAGCACGACCACAAATTGTTTTGAGAGCATAGTGGAGGATTGTGAAGACGGATCGCGACAGCTACCGCAGTGCTCAAGGGGCGACACTGCCAACCTGGATTGTTGACCTCTGACCATATACAGGGTCCGGAAAGCTTGCGTCACATTCACGATGTGGTTAGTCTGTGCTAGATGTGAAACAACTGCGCTATTAAGTGACTTAATTGTTCCAGTGCCTAACCATGCCGGGTGGTGCTCACGGATGCGTTCAGACAAGCGCCTGGTTGTGCGGCCGATGTACATTGTCCCACAGGAACAAGTGAATGAATAGATACAGAACGAGGCTGCAGAATCAGGGACTTTGTCTTTCAACCATAAGGACACTACGGGCAGGATTTGAACAGGATACGAAGGTTGGCTGCGTAGAATGTCTTATTGATAGCACTAGTCAGTCTTCGTCGTGCTATCTCTGCTAGCGTGTCACCTTTGAATGGTAGAGATATGTATGCTGGCTTTCTCTCCACCGTCGCCCTCCTAGGAACTTCCTGTTCTGTCGCCAGCATCTTGTCGATTAATCTAATTGGGAAACCATTTTCAGTGAATACTCTTCTGACCGTCTGCAGTTCAGCTACAAGAGTATCTTCTGTGCATATTCTTTTTGTTCTGTCTATGAGATATCTAATTAGGTTTTCTTCACATTAAGAGGTACAAAGCCGTGAAAGTTGAGGCATTACCCATTCCAAGTGGCTTTCTTTTGTACTGATCGCCGAATTGAGCCATCTTCTCAAGGACGCAGTTGTACATCTGGGAATGCTATTTCATTGTTCATATCGATCTCACATTTGCTTGAGCCAAGCTCCAAATCCTCTGGAGACTGATTTCTTGGAAAATTAGAAAAACAGCATACTATAATTCGAGAATGTTGGTGACTAAAAATGGATTTTTTCTCAGTGCTTTGTTTTAACGAAAGCTTAAATTAAATCAAAAGACAATTGAAAGAAAGTCATAGGGTACTCAGCGATTGATTAGGATGTTGGCGTTGCGATTAAGGCCACGGCATTTTAACGTGATTATCCCAAATGTGGTTCTTCTCATCACAGGTCACTTCTAACTTCAGGCCGCCTGTCAATGGCCCTGGCCCACTACCTGGACGTTATGTGAATTGGTGTGACGGCGTTAAAAGACAGCAATAGATGAGAGACAAAAACAATTTTGAAAGCATTTTTGCATGAACTGGATAAAATCTAAATCACGCAAGTTAATGCGAAACTAGATACTGGGCTTCGACCGATTTTCAAAAGCAGCTATCAACCTGAAACCAAACCTTGTAGGATTGAAAACACTGACTTCATCTCAATAAATGAACTGAAAACAGCATGTGCGATGTCCATAGAATACGATAAACATTTTTCTGGATCTGCACAAGTTCATATTTCAATCAAACTAAAACTCAAATTTCCCAGCAAATGTGGATTACCAAATCTGCACAAGGCTTTTGCAATAGAAACCAGAATGTGATTAGGATTGAATTAATTCGGAAACTTTCCAGTCCGTTATTAGTCTGTTATAGGCTAACCTGCTTTTTGTCTAAAAAGATTCATTATTTTGAAATTAATGAACTTGTTAAATACCGAATACTCTGAAGTAGATTTGTGTTATTCATTGGGCATAAAACATGCACGCAAAACTGTATTCGGATGACTGACCAGTTAGCAAACGAAGGGCGATTTTTGCCTACACAAGTGCACAAACGCGCGCTTCCCAAAACTGAGACCACCTGGACTGGCTCTATCCTCTCCTTGTTCTAACCATCATATCGGCTGCGCCACCCACATTCAAAATCCCAACCTTTTTAGGGGAACTCAACTGGTCCAAATCGTCGGTCGATGTTAGGACAGAACAATCTGCTGTCGTGAACTGAAAGAAACTGACCAAAATGAGGTGGGTTGCGTGCAACTGTGTTACGTATTCATCGCAAAGCGTTCTGTGGCCTGAAGCTCAATTAAGAGCACGAAAAGGTGATTGCGTGGTTCTATAAAGAGATGAAGCACTGAACACACACACACAAGTATAGGTGAACAAGTGTTTGTATCGGTGCATATGGCATTGTTTGATGCTGTTCTCGAGTTAGTAAGAAGAGATTGAGTGATATGTTACTCACACAATGATTGTGTAAAGAAATAATTAATCGATGTTGAATTCGAGCGTTAGCATGCAATTTTGAAGTGTCTTATTAGCGAATTCCGACGTTCTGCGTCCTAAGAAATACGCAGATTTGGTGTTTCGCACAGAAAAGGTGAAGTGCCACTTCAATCTTAGGATTCTTCAGTCTGCTAAATTCACCATTCTCTTCATCCACACACAAAATCATATCTGCCGTGTACTGTATACCAGGTCGCTCAAACGGACAGCTATATATGGCCGCCTAGTAAATTTTTTATTTTCTGTTTGTTTTTGTTTTTGACTTCTGTTTGACCATCTATTGACCTCAAAAGCCTGCTGTTGATCACAATTTCAACTAAATTGAGCTTAATCTTACAGCACTGATGATGATTTCAGGTTTCAGAAGAGAATGTTTTAGTATTCTCAGTGGATAACGACATAGGGTGAAAGTTCCGTCGAAGAAGCTTTCGAAGCTCGGATTTTGAATACGTCGTTTCAGAAACACTGGTGATGAAACACATTAGATGCGCACACGAAGCTTGTGAGTTCAGTTATCCACGGAACAAAAAGACTAGTATTTCTTCAATTATTCCCACTGAATATTCACCTTCCGGTTGTATGAAATATATAACTGGTGTGGTGCTACAGACTCCTGGCCCATTAGAATGCCTAACTGCACCTTATTGTAATATCCACATATAATTCTTTATTTAAATAACTCGTGATAGTGATGCACAGTCTCGTTGTTAACTGGTACCTGGGAAGGTTTCTGGTATGTTGTATTTGATCTCCTAAACAATTGCCATCTTGGCGTTTTCAAATTGATATCTGAATAATTTAACGCAACCAAGACCATTTCGTATTTGACAACGCTAAGGTAATGGATATGAAACAATTCTATGCAAACCTGAGAGCTTCAAAGGAAATTACAAGGTTAGCTTCCAATTTTTGGTAGTGTAAGTCTACCCGGAGCAAATCGTTTTTCTTGCCACTGACTACGCTACTTCTCAAATGTTAACCACAAGGAGGAAGAATGAAAAACAACCCTATCCACATTGAAACCAGAATGCATGTCAACATCACTGTCTCCTTCCTGTCGCCTCTGGAACACTCAACTGGGTCAGTATGAATTTTCTGCTAAAAAGGGCAGAATATGTGCCGCTTCCACTGAGTAAACAAATGTTATCAGACACTTACCACGCTCACGCAAGTTTACCGTTCACAATTCACTCGTTTTTATTTTGTTGTTGTTTTTATTAGTGCTCAGTTTCTCCTTTGCGCTTGATCTTCGATACACTTGAACGATATCAAGACTCCGATTAGCTTTGTTGATTCCGAAGCCTCGAACAAGCATACCTTTAAGGAGTGACATTTGGACACCTTTATTTTCCACCCTATTTGAGATCGGTAGTGTGTTTGCCTGTTAAACGAACAGATTCGACTATCTAAAATCTGTCCGACTCGATCAAACTCACATCCCTTCGTCCTAACAAAAAAATAAAAAGATGCCCATCAAATGCACGGCAGAATTCGTGCACGTGGAGTTCATCCGGCCGTAGAGAATGGTGTTTCGAAGACCTTCTTTCCCACCTTAGTCTTTGTTTGCAATCTTGTGTGTGCTTGTATGTACCTGGGCACGCCTATCTACACAGCCGACAACATGCAGTAAATGTTTCTCAGTCCACTCACACCAAATTTCTATCTTACAAAATAATCGTACGAAATACTGAGGTCAGATAGATGTGTACATGCCAATAAATTTAAACAAAAACTTGCTTTCCTTCGTTGAGCAAAATGAAATGTAGCGGACACAACTGAAAATTCCGTGATAACAAAAATGACAACAAAAATATAATTAGAACAGTCTAAGCTTCTTGGTTTTGTTTGTACGGATAGGGCAGTTTTTCGCGCAAACAAAAAAAGCTGAGTGAAAAAATTTTTGATTCCGAACATTTCTATTCTTCTACTTTCTTCTACGGTCAACTTTTCCACGATTTACCATCGTTTTAGCTCCAGTTCGGAGTATAAATAACTAAACATTCACTCTGATGGAGCAGAATGCCTAGTAGTTTAATAGTTTGAACCCTTAAGATGCAGTGAAGAAAATGTCGCCAAATATGACAGGAAATTCACTGAACACAGATAGTGCTACTCAGTATCTGGTGCAGTATGCGAACCACAACGGTCATGTGATAACCGCCTTAAAAACAAGGTACTTATTTATCATCTTATCTAATTCATCAATACACCCCGCTTTGTCCTCGGGAAAATCTTATGTAACATTACCATTCATTATGGCCGTAGGCGGGCTATCATATATCACTCTTTAGTGTCATAATTATCAGCATTAGTATCACTTTCATTGGGTATTTCTATTTATGTGCCCATTGAAAAGGAATTTTTTAGTAATCCACTCTTTTAAATCAAATTTGGACAAGTTTCTTTCATCATGGCCAAATCGACTGTAGTGCAATAACGTGCGACCAAAAAAATTCTTCACCATTTCTTTTTACACAGCATTTGAATTTATTATTTTTCCTATGTAGAAATATATATAAGCTGCTGGATAAGCTCAATACAGCACATTTCCAATGAAGCCTCTGGAGATGAATGACAATGATGTAAGTTGACAGCCACTCACTTGTTTCTCATCAAAGCTGCAATATTGAACATATCGAGTTTTGACAGCCTGTCTGGATCTGACGTGTTTGTGAACAGGATAGTTCAAGTCATCCCGGATGCTAATGACTTTACTGGGTTGTTCTTCTATTCATTGCTGTTTTTGTCAGTGTTTCTCGATTTAATTGTTCCTAACGTCTACCAAAACAAAAGCAACAACATTGGCAATAACAACAACAACGACATCAGGGGTAAAAACAAAAGCAACGATTACCATAGCAAAATACAGACTATGGTAGTATTGTCGCTAACAGCACCCAGGACCACGGACAGCTACAGCAACAGCAAACCGGGAGCCATCATGAGAGAGTTTGGTATTCCAGCATTGAATTGGACAAGTTGTCACCAAATTGTTCGGGTAATCCGTCACCCGTCCGGCTGAGTTTGCTCTTCTGGTCAGCTCGAGGATAGGCTGAAAATTTAAAGTAGATGTGGAATCAAGAGCCTAAAGCAGTTCCACTCTAGTAAGAGCAGAAACTATTCAGAATGAGTGATGAATGACTCAAATGACTGTGATGTGGATTGAAGCTACACGGGACAGACTGATCATTTGACTGATTGCCAGAACCTAATAACGTACAGAAATCAGTCAGGTCAGATGACTGATAATGCTTCAAGAACCCACGTTTTTCTAGGCATGGAGACTGACATAAGTACTTAGGAAATGAAGCTTTTCCTTTTTGTCTGACTTAGCGACTTCACATCAGTTCGGCTCACATCTACTCTATAGTATCCTAGGCACAGTATTAAACGCAGCAACTAAAATGACTTTCATTTACCACATAATTAATAGCTGAAGTGAGGCTACTCTTTAGTGCTGCTCCCACTGAATAGCACGTTGAAAATTCATCAACTTCCGGTTTTGAAACGAATTAAAGTTATGTCGGGCTCACACAACCCGACAATAAATAACCTGATGCACAATGTTTGTTCGCATCATTTTTTACCACTTGCCAGCTAAATCAACAAACTGTTTTCTGAGCACTCAGCCAGCGGTGATCACATGGTCACCATCATGGCATTTGAATGTGATAATCACAAACAGATATCCTTCCCCACCTTCAGTGGCCTCCCAATTTCGCAGGTTTCCAGTGGTTGCTAGCCTCCCTCCAGAGACCATGCATATTTATTTAATAAGATCTTGGTAGTTGAGCTTGGCGTTTAGATTGCAAGTATTGCATCACCGTGGAAATGACTGTCAGTGTGCGGGTGTAATTAATAGTAGTTTTCCTAATAAATATACATCTACGTACGTAGGTCTATAAATAAATATAAAGATGAAATAATTCACCATGTGATATCATCGCTCAACTCACCATAAAGAAACCATGGAAGCACTGTACAGCTGTTTCATCCTTGTTACGAATCATGAGCAGTGCATATGGACCGCGCCCGAACTGGGACGCGAACCCGGGACGAACGATTGTGAGTCGAACGCCTTAGCCATTACGCTACCGGGCAGGCTCTGAACGGTTTGTTGAAATTCACCACATGATGTTGCACCTATCCGTCACTGGTTTGCACGGTTACTGTCCGTTACCTGACAGCGATCGACCCCTACTGATAGATGACTTCTCTGCAGGTAGCCTAAGTACGACCAAGGCTTTGGGTATGACCTACAGAGCTTGATTACTCGATACATTTTAGTAGTAGGAGATTGAATGTTTACATGAAATAATTCACCATGTGATATCATCACTCAACTGATCATAAAGAAACCATGGAAGCACTGTACAGCTGTTTCATCCTTGTTAGGAATCATCAGCAGTGCATATCCACCGCGCCCCAACTGGGACGCGAACCCGAACAAGGACGAACGATTGTGAGTCGAACGCCTTAGCCATTACGCTACCGGGCAGGCTCTGAACGGTTTGTTGAANAGCGACTTCACATCAGTTCGGCTCACATCTACTCTATAGTATCCTAGGCACAGTATTAAACGCAGCAACTAAAATGACTTTCATTTACCACATAATTAATAGCTGAAGTGAGGCTACTCTTTAGTGCTGCTCCCACTGAATAGCACGTTGAAAATTCATCAACTTCCGGTTTTGAAACGAATTAAAGTTATGTCGGGCTCACACAACCCGACAATAAATAACCTGATGCACAATGTTTGTTCGCATCATTTTTTACCACTTGCCAGCTAAATCAACAAACTGTTTTCTGAGCACTCAGCCAGCGGTGATCACATGGTCACCATCATGGCATTTGAATGTGATAATCACAAACAGATATCCTTCCCCACCTTCAGTGGCCTCCCAATTTCGCAGGTTTCCAGTGGTTGCTAGCCTCCCTCCAGAGACCATGCATATTTATTTAATAAGATCTTGGTAGTTGAGCTTGGCGTTTAGATTGCAAGTATTGCATCACCGTGGAAATGACTGTCAGTGTGCGGGTGTAATTAATAGTAGTTTTCCTAATAAATATACATCTACGTACGTAGGTCTATAAATAAATATAAAGATGAAATAATTCACCATGTGATATCATCGCTCAACTCACCATAAAGAAACCATGGAAGCACTGTACAGCTGTTTCATCCTTGTTACGAATCATGAGCAGTGCATATGGACCGCGCCCGAACTGGGACGCGAACCCGGGACGAACGATTGTGAGTCGAACGCCTTAGCCATTACGCTACCGGGCAGGCTCTGAACGGTTTGTTGAATTTCACCACATGATGTTGCACCTATCCGTCACTGGTTTGCACGGTTACTGTCCGTTAGCTCACAGCGATCGACCCCTACTGATAGATGACTTCTCTGCAGGTAGCCTAAGTACGACGAAGGCTTTGGATATGACCTACAGAGCTTGATTACTTGATACATTTTAGTATCAAATATAAAGATGTTAGTTAATTGCGCAGCTAATTTTTCTTCCATTGCTGACAAAACGCTTGTAATTTAGATGCCAAGCACACCGAATACAGCCTTATGAAAATCTTCGAATTGTACGATAAACAACACCATTGTAGCGGAAAATATTTTGCTTGTTTTGAAATAAATAGCAGAAGGAAAATTTGGTCGCTGATATTGCCATCAGATCGATTCTGGAACGTTTCTGCCTCATATTTGGCTACTAGTGTTTTGCATTGCCCAGTAATCTGTGTAGCAAGCAAAGTATGCTCTCGCTCTTCTCTCGATGCAGACCGACCTAGCCAGTCATCAACCACCTCTTCGATTGAAAATTGTTGAACTTTCAGCGGCTAGTGGTCTGGAGAGGGATGAAACTGATTTGTTTGAATTAGTTTTCTTGGATTTTAAAACGGTCGCAATACTCTAACGCATTTTGACTTTCATGTATTACCTTTTTCGGGAGACTGGAGTTCGAAGCATTTTCAACTGTTCCAACCAAGCTCTCCTAACAAAATCAATGATTCAGACTATTTTGCGTTTGACAATTTCCCAGTTTCCTTGACAGGGTGTCTAAAGCTAACCTCGGATCCAGAAGGTGTGACACTTTGATTCAACCAATTTAGTTTTGCTACAGTGTTGCCAACAGCACTAGTGAGTTTGACGTTGTAGGTTTTGCATTGGCTTACCTATGCACTAGAAATGCCTCATGACTGAGAGTTGCTGCGATTAATTTTAAGGTTAACCTCAGACCAATTTTGGGTGAAATATTATAATCGTATGGTTTCGTGTAGATGCGTTAGTTGTTGGTATAATAAGAGGTTAAGTTTATTATTCCCAACAGAATCTTATTAGCATGATAGAAGAATCTTTTTACTTTGTCTAAACGAAATATTCGTCCGGATATAACAACTGAAAGTGTCGTTAGGGTGACAACAGTTCGACCGGGACAACTTTGAGTTCCATCCTCCCAACGCCACCCAACTGTCTTGCGTTCGCTGAAAACTATCAGTTCTCAACGGCTAGATGTCTCATTTAATTGGCAATCTGAAAGGAGCGTTTTCTTGCACATAGCGCCATAAATATGTTCAAGAGATCATAAATATTTGCCTATCCGTGCATGTATACATATGTAGGTTTATTATGATGGTTCTTCCTTGCATTATTGAATAGCAGACCTAATAGCAATTTATTTCTTGAGAAATTGAAAATGTCTGTTCATATATCAGGTCATAAACTGCCAGTTTACCGTACCAGTTCGTAAAAGCTATAATCAAAACTAACAAGTCGGACCGGAACCGGTGCTGCTTTATTAGTACAAAACAGGTCATTTGGTAAGGTGGTCATGGGTTGGTTGCAGCTTTTTCCAAAAGGCTAGGCTGTGGTACATTCCTAAAGAACTTTTGTTAATTTTTCTCACTAAAAATTAAGCTAACCTAAAAATTTGTTCGTATCCTATTCCAGCGTTTGTGATTTGGAACAAAATTGTAAAAATGATTCCAGTTTAATTTTGAAAACGACCAGACGTTTGTGTAATCAGTGCAGTTGATAAAAATATTGGTTTTAAAAAAATCATTTGCATTTTTAAACCAGCGCAGTGCAATTGTCATAAACTAAACTTACGACACAAGTCCATACAAAATTAACCCTGATGTTTTTACATCGTCACCGAATTAGGGAATCAGTAAACGAAGTGTTACTGACTTAATATTTAAGCCAGAATGATCACAAATTTCTGATTTTCCTAGATGATTTCTCTACAAAACTTCACATATTATCTAATTTCAGTTGTTGTTGAATGCCTCCGTCGTCCACGAGTCGCGAAGACTCATTTGGCCGGGTTTTGCTTTCGTTCCTTTTCTTCAGACTTCTGGAAAGCTTAATCTGTTTTAGAAAGGTGTTTCTGTATTAAAATGTTCGTTAATTAATGCATCAGGGACTTTTAGAAATTTCATACTAAATTAGAACGGTTGTGAGCTTTTTTATCCCCTTCCACTTGTTATCGACTATCCTAAAATCAGGATCATCTTTACAGCAATTTTTACTGAAGGAACGAACCAAAGGGCGATGTCACTGTCTTGAATACCAAAGAGCTTACAAAGGCCGGGACGTTGACCTAAATCTATCCAGCTAGCACACCATATCTCAAGCTGGTACATTGTTTGTCCTTTTTCTAATATGTTGGGATTGAGTCCAGATAAGAAAGATACAACTGCTGGGCGATTCCGTGATTTTCTAGGAACGAGTATGACTCGGACATAAAGCGAGCAGTCACTGTATACTAAGCTTTACTAAATTTTCACCATAATGAAAGCTTGTGTTTATCGCAGCAGTTGCATTGCTAAATGGGACTGGACCGAAGCGATATTTGGCACATGGTCTTCGTAATGTACTTCGTTTTTTACAAACAAAGATATACATACGACTAAAACATTGCAGTGACCAATATAGACTAGTTTATGGAGATATATCTTTAATAAAGTCGACGAGGTCGAGCAAAACTGGCTAATTGTTTTTACTGATCTGATATCTTGTCCGATAAGCTCCGGCTCTCAACTTCGTTCAGTATTCATGTCACACCAAGCGTATCCAACAGCGACTCAAAGGATATTCAGTTACCCATAATTTAATCACCGTATGGTGAGCCTCCATTAGGGGGTTGAAAGGCAGATCAACATAAGAACAAAAGGATATGAGGGCTAATTCTCCCCTTCTTAGTAGGCTGAATTGGAAAATACACTTGGAATTGAGTGTATTTCTTCCGGAAATGCTATCACTTCTAGATGGCAAATTCCGGTCTCATGTGACTTCGTAAATAGGGAATGCCAATCATGTCTGTTTATCTACCGTTCCCCTTACAGACATAAAGAACCCTTATTCACACCATGGTAATGCTATCAGAGCTGCGCAATGGATAGGCATATCTCGAAGTCGAGCATTAGCCAGGTCTCATCTATACATGCATTCTTGTCACCTGATATGGCAACCCCGTCTGCGCGGAACTGAAGTGGGGGATGAATAAGCTCTGACCTCTGTGTGCGCTCGACAGATATTATTCATTAACCTTTTTACTTGCCCCTAGAAAAAACGGGAATTCCATCATAGTCATCACCCGTCTTTTTCTGTTGGCAGGGTATCCTAACTTTTTCCGTCTCCCTCTGTCTGTCACTTTGATGAGATGTTGTCGCTTTTGGTGGTTGAACTAATACCTATTTAGATGATGGACATGTGTCGTTTCTAAATGATGCTATGATGACTGTAGCCAGAGAGCACTCTATGGGTATTGGGCACATTGTAGAACAAGCCAAATGAGTTTGCTAAAAACTCGTGCGCATCTTCTGATAAACAGCACACACACACACAGAGACAAACACACATACGTACAAATACTCTTGTTAATGGATAATCCATATAGATTAGGAGTCAGCTGGAGGATAAACAGTTCATGTGCAAGGAAGACACGATCTACTAACCGATGAAAGAGACAGCACGTCATCTAGCTTATGAATACCTGCAGCTGTGCACGTGAATGCGTGCACGAGTGAATTCCCTGTCGTGATAAATAGTAAGGGGCGTAGCAATGGGCGGAAATAGCGATCAGTTTCTCTATTTGATTAATTTAAATTTTATATTAGCTCTTGTCTTGTCTCAACAATATTATAATCACATGATATATGTAGAGACCTAGATGAATGATAATTCCAAAATTTGCCAGTAAATTCAGTGTTAATGAAATCTTCTAACTGGAGCGTCTCCCAGTTTACATGTCCCAAGTTTTTGCCGGTTGTAAAATGGAATTAATATTGAAGTACATGCATTTTCGAAAGTTTTATTAGGTTTTAAATTTGGGGGTAGACTCAGAACCAGTAACAAGACAGCAAAATGAAGTTCATAGACACCAAACAATGAGACAGACTGCAACAGAGAACATGCGTTTGCGAATATGGGGCTTTTCTTTAGGTTCGGGGACAGATGAATGGAAAACTAAGCGAGCCTGATTGAATCAATATTTGCGTGATTTCTCTGCCTTGATTGTTGCATTGCACTCGCAATCCGCAAACCAGTTCGTACAGCTAAGACGTTGCATACGATGATTCAGAATCTCCGAGGTATCATCGTTAAGAACTTATGCATCATGAAATATTGTTTTGCAAAGTAGATGTGTACATAGAAAATCCATTTTCTGTTAAACTGAGGGAAGGAGATTACCAACCACGTTAACGCTATGTTTGTGGCTTACGTGAAAAGCACCTCAAAACCTTAGTAAATGCATCTGTTATGCTTAAAACTGATGTGTTCGGTTTGCAGGCTTTTAGATTCAATCTAAAGGTAATGGTCACGTCTACCTTTAAGATTTGTTTTTATATCTATTAAAATTTGTAGCCTTGCCAAAACCTGCCTGAACAAATCAATGATTAAGGACGGTGTGTGCCCCAAAAGGCAGAGAGTGTATGAGAGTAAACCCAAATGATTGGCTAAGTGGGTTCTCATACTGAAGGGTATTGTTTCAGAAGGATCAACTTTCAGGCAAAGAATAATTAAGCTTGCACCAAGCCGTACAAATGTGACTGCTAAAAAATTAACGTTTGCAAGTCTTCGGTTGTCTGAGCAAGCTCGAGTTTGGTGATCCTCACCATTTGGTTCATACCACCAATCATTTTTTCAACTATTCGGGAGTCATTAAAAGATGGCTGGATTCAACTTCAGATCAGAACCTATGTGATCTGAATCCAACCTTAGTTGGACGGTTTCGTATTCGGCGGTCTTCCTTCGGCTGCGTCACTCAGAAATACTCTGACTGGAGCATAACAGGTGGAACGGAAAGACTGCCGTCCCTATTATTATTGTAGGAATTTATATTCTCAGGGGTTTTCCTGGTGTATAAAAATGTTAAATCATGTTCTTGTTCGTGTTACTATATACATATATATATATATTGCACCTGCAGGTGTGAATATCAAACTTGAGTAATGTCTGAACAACTGAACGAAATCTCCCCAGAAGCACTTGACCCCCTTCACGGATTTTATCAGACACCACTTACATTTAATTCCTATCCTAGATGCACTCTCTTCTCGCTCCTAAGGTTGGATTAATACAAATAACAAAGGCCTATCAAAAAAGCACAGTAATTATTCCTCTACGGAATTCTCCGTCAAAAGCATCTGTACAGATTCCAGTTGATGCAAATCAAATTCTGTCCACCAGAATCTCTTAAAAATGGAAATGATTGACCAGTTGAAAGCCGCCACACTAGGAAATGTTTTGGTTTGTCGGCGGCTCATTATAACTCGCTTTACCAATGACTAACCACATACTTATTAATCTCTTCGGTGTGCACAACCTCTGGCCGTCCCACTTGGGACACAACTCCACGGCACGAGGTACAGATCTGGTGTTGAAACCACGTGCTAAAATTCCTTGTGATTAATTTCATTCTCACTGCCTCTTGTCACCCAGTACGAAAAGTTTAATTGGTATAAACAGTTCATAGAGCTCACGCAATCCACGTACTCGTACGCATTTATGACGGCAAAAGTGAACTCCAAAATGCATCTCGCTGAAGAGGCGAGAGTATGAGGTCAGCGATGGAGGCGGAATTCATCGGACAAGCTGTCACCAAACAACTCTTCATAAGCTACTCACTTAAAGTGCACACCCCTCTGTCTCAGTATGATCTATAAACTGAAACTGATGCTCTGCGAATGAGTTTAATCATGGTGGCACATACATGCAGACACCCATGGTCCGTGGAAATGAAATCTCCCTACTGGTGCCAGTATGCTCGTGTGTACTCGTACGATTGTGTGGGCTTGCTCAAAAAGCTGTCATGGAGAATCGGTTTGCACGGCTGAGTGGTTGGTCTTGACATCGATAATTGTAGAGTGACTCTTGTTGGCGATGACTGCGCACAACACCCCGATGGGTGAACTGAGCTCGCGTATGTCTACGTCCGACCCCCACTCACGTAAAAACATACAGAAACATTCGGTGGGGAAGAATACTGACAGTCCTTGACGCAACACTAGCGATGACACCAATCGCTTTGTTCCGTGCCTGTTGCTGAACCCTATAATATACAATCATACAACTAACGTCAGGAGAGTATAGCGCAGTTGTACACATTATCATTTCATTCAACCTGTTGTCTAACCATTCAGCTGCTGCTTCATCAGCTCCATCATCTTGGTGTGCTATTCCATCTTTCTGGCCTGTCTATAATTTGTCACCACCCCAACGGTCGTGCATACGAGTTAATCCAATGTGGTGCATTAATGTGTTTGTTATTCATTTCATGTCAATTGTGTAACCATGCGTACGCCTGCAGACACAAAAGGAAGATAGCACCGTGTCTGAACAAGTTTTGGTATTGTATTTCATTTAGCTGTCAAGATGATTGACGGACCATTGCGTTGTCTGTCCAAGTGGCCTAGAATGGTGAATGACAGCCTAGCGCGCATACCGCTGACCAAAACAAAATGCAGCTGATAGGGACTATCACCTGGTTTCTGCTCCGTTCACTGTAGCCTTTAAGCCAGTTGTTGCAGTGGTAGTCGTTATTTTTGTGTCAATTTACAAGGGACTGTGTATGTTTGGACAAAAAGAAAAAGCTTTTATCCATGCTCTCTCAACAGTATCCCATCATCCGGTGTATTATAGCTTTCTTCTGTTAACGAATGCCATTGTTTGTTTATTTAGATTGACTTGCTGACACGGACGAGTTAGCATTCGACACCTGCTTGTTCTGGCGATCTGAATGATCGTTCGGCAAACACCAGGGTCAAAACAATGTCAACCTAACTGATGGGAGGGGTCTGAAGCAGCAGTGTAATGTTTACAAGATGACCTCAATTGGCACCTTGCAAAACGCACGCGAGGGCTAGTCGCTAACGTGTGAAAACGATAACCCGTTTTAAGCATGGTAATTAAATAAAGGTTGTGTGGCAGATGAGAGCTTGGTGCTGGCAGTAAAATTATTCATTCGAACTGAAGGTAGTTTTGATGACCAACCGCAAATATCTCTCATCCTAGGTGCATAACTGTGTAAGATTTTTGATTGAAGCTTCCCTGCTGAGCATAATACGTAAAATTTCACTTCTCTCAGCAGCATTCGGCCAACTTCCATTCAGAATAACAAATTGGTACTGCGTAAAATCAAAACCAGATATGCGATACGAACTGAAATTACATTTTATTAGTACTGGTAAGTTAAGGCGCTGTGTCTTGCTGTCGACGATGCTCCAGGTAACCTTATATCCTTGAAGGCAACCTCGGCATTCAAATTACCAACCCTTCTGCACTACCCGATTGTGGGTACGTTGGCTTTCAGGAGAAACTGCTAATCTCAGTAAACAGTAGCACTACATCTACCCTGGTGGAATAATAGACAGCCAAACCAGACAGATTTCGTTAATTAAGTGATTACATTTTGCTTAATATCGAGTTCTTCAAGGGGGGCTCTGAGTTTGATGGTTTCTAATGCAAGACTAGTCCGTTGATCAAAAGAGTTAAGTCCGTACGATAGTTAAGTTCATTTCTTTTAACTGAGAAACCTAAAAGTTGCGGGTGGAAAACAAGCAAAACTTGTCGTTGCGTGATGAGTTACTGTATGGCCACAATTAGCTCCAATATCGGATCTACGACGTTGTCCTTGAGAGTGAAACAATAGTATTCGTTGTTTAGTTCACTCGTAAGCGCACCTAGTCCAATGAGCCATCTTACACGAGACATGTCTCCATTCTTCCGGAATATCCTTAATCTGTTTTTCATTTATTACCCTTAGGGCAAGTGCAAAGTGGCGTGCGGAGTTCTTTAAGAAGCCCAAAGTTATGGAAAATATAACCACCTAGAATCGTCGGTATTTCATTTTCCAGGCTGGCATTGGTTGCTTCCCATTGGTTGTAATGCACGTTACTCCAAAATCTGTTATGCTTGTAGGTTGTCCAATGCAATATGTGACGCAAATCAGAAGGAACTCAATAACCATGAGCAGCAGTATGCGGGTAAATTGCACAAGTAAATTCCAGATTAGTGATTTGCATGCTGATCGCCAAAAGAAGCGGTAAAGTGTTTACCTAACGACCCAACTTTGCACAACCAGCCGCCAAGTTACTTCGGCGATGTTTTCCCCAAAACCGCCGGTTCATTTATCATCTGGCTAATTATCCAAATAACAAAGTCAGAAGGTAATCTGCGGTGTTGACAAAATCCGCGCTGCTTTACTGCGCTTTCAAAGGGTCATAGGACAACATAGAATAATGAAATACCCCAAGCAATTCCTACACTGAATACGTATCCGAGTTTACCAGGGACCAATCAAAGTTGTTTAATCCTGAAAAGTGCATGAGAGTGAAAAAATGTAGCACTAACCGATAAGCGTGGTGAAGGTGAAACTAAATGACATGAGTACAAAATACCGTGCCCTTTATCGCTTATGGCTCATTATCCATGTCCAGCATAAGTCAGTCATGTTTTCCTCAATGGTTTTCGCATTGCCCGTTGCATCAACTGAGGCATGTACAGATTATGGGCGTTATAGCTAATATTAGCCAGCTATGACTTACCATAATACGAACGATACCAGATTCAAACTGTGTGAAATAAAAGGAACAAAGATACTGGTACAGAGAATCGCAGAAATAAGGATTTATCTAAAAAACAGACAGAAGCGTAATTCGCAGTTTTTGACTATCCAAGGATTAATTTCCCGAGGAGAAATTGATGACTTGATGTGAACTGTTTTGCCAAAATAATGTAAAACTCGTACATGGCACTGCTAACCAAAATGGGAGTGCACGAAGCCTGCTTTGTCACTTCCAGTGAACACTATCTTGGAGAGTAAAACAATTTCTGCAATCCGTATCGTATTTGGTGTACAGAATGAGGATACCGGTCCCTTCCAATACCAACTTACATCTTCGACAGGTACAAATATCGGTCGGAATAACCATAATATGAAATATTGGATGAAGTAATATGGGTTTTAATGAAGAAGTAAATGCCATTTTGTTGGTCCTGATAGACATATTCCGTCCAAAATAATGAGGGATTTCGGGTCCCATTTTCTTCGACGGAAATTTGGAACTATTTCACATGCGACAATTTTTGAGAACCAAGTCAAAGCCATTTGGAAATGCCATGCAACCGGTTAATTAAGATCTCGCCCATACAGATAGGATAGTTGGTAAATTTTACCCGCGTGCATTTTCGGGTAACTGCTACAAAGTATACGGAATGATCGCACATTACTCCACTTGTCAGGAGACTTGCACTTGCCAGGTGGCGTGGAAAACAGACTCGATTCTCCTTTTTTCCAAATACTTAGCGAATCATACCGAATAAATGACATAATCAGAAAGTAATGTAGGAAAGGACGTCCTCCTTCTGTACCATTCAAACGTCCATCCGGGGTCAATGACGCTACAGTGAGAAATAATAAACTGAATAAAAGTCATTAGTTCTAACTTTAGCATGAGGCCTAACAGCTGGTTTAGCTGGCTTAAAACACATCTGGCGAATGATCCAACGGATGAACGACGAACCACTGATGTAAGTCCTACTTCAGATACACAAGCTGGTTCAAGCATTAGTTCAAGACCCCACTAATCTCACTTTACAACCTTACGATTCACTGCAGTAGTTTCTGAAATGAACTATGTAGTGACATAGAAAGGAAACGACGGCCAACTGAAGCAAAAGGTTTGAATTAATTCCACGCTGTTGCGACCATGCAAATGAGGCAACGTTTCAAAATAATTCAGCCATTCGCAAGGTAGATCTCGTTAGAGGTTTTCTGCTGTACGGGAAAGCCAATAGGGTGCACTGGTCTGCTGCGAGACCAGATATAAACCTGAACGAAAACATTTCAGGTCAGTTAACCAAGAATTTTCAAGCATGAGGAAGTACCTTCCGCTTTTCGTCATTTTAGATGAATTTTCAAAAACAAAAGCTAAGGATAATTCCCATGTCAATAGAAGTTTGCCTGAATAAAATGCGTTGTGATCATCGCTAAAATCGCCCTTATTTATTAGTCTAGTATGGGAATTCAGTACAATCCACAGCATGCAGACGGTTGACTTGATTTAGCCTTATTTGAAATATGAATATATATTCAATTAGCTGGCTCATCAGTAAGCCGAATTTTGTTGTGCCGCTGTAAGTAGAGTGACATGGCACACGGCTAATAGGATTTCCAGCGAAATAAAATTGTGATATCATAATATTGCAACCAATCAACAGAAGTTTGGGAATAATTGTAAAAGTTGATTTATGCGGCCTTTTTTGGTGATAGCTGCAACAGTGAACCGAAGCTTCTCTTTAGAGATAATCCCCAAGTAACTCGGAGAGCTAAGTGTTTAAGTCTTCTGGGTTTTCATTTGCGATACATTTCCAGATGCAACTAACCGGGCCCACAATATCACCGCCGGAATTACTTTGTGCCACATGATATTTCAAAGGGTTACAGCTCAATCAACTGCAATCCGGGCATCAAGAGAATACGACGTATTTGTCCTGTGTTAGCCTCCACCAAATAATATGCAATATGAATTCTTTCTAAGTCAACAGGGTTGAATAGAATATGCATTTCAACGGATTCAGAGTTCCTATGCAATAATGCGAAAACAATTTTTCCAACCTTTCATTCCTAATCCCTTTTTCGTTGTTGTAAAATCACCTTCTCCATTAGGATCCTTTCGGTAACATTTCGATTATAGTTCTTCCCAGATAGGAGCTATGAATGCTAGATACTGAATTGACCAGGCTTTAACAGCATATTTTTATCGAAACCATCTGATAACCACCAACCTCTCTGTTGATTGGGAGAGAGACAGCAAAAATGCCCAGAAAAGGATACTTTTTGGGCACTCATTATGGAAAAGATGTACTCTTAACACAAACGTGAATCCATGCCAGTTGCAGCCACTAACGCTCCATGGATCACCAGAAATGCTGAGGTAAATCGTCATCAATAGACAGCTAATCAAGTGGCAGAATTTAGTTCATTTTACTTCCATCCGATGGACTATCTAACTCCCTGAACTGCTGCGGAAAACTGTAGTTAAATGATTTGAAAAAAATTCGTTCACTTTCCTTGCAAAAGAGCTGAGAGAAAAGAAAATTCAACCAAAATTACATTGTTACAGAAACTGAAGTCGGTATTCGTAAGTATACCGTTCTTAACAAAAGTAGCTTCTGGTTCACAATAAATAACTGCAAGTGACATGTGGGTTAGGGCTTTACTGCCACCCACAAACAGGTTGATCCGGAGCTGGTCACACGATGCATGATTTTTCTATAGTGAAAATTAGACTAAGGAGGAAAACGAAGCCCCATGGGGCTTGTAATTCGAACCAATTTTGGCCGATATCTTCTTTGTAACCCTTGATCGAGGGACTTTATATGACAGTTTCATGTGTTAAAATTTGCACTGTATTCTTAAATGCAGCCTGCCTTTTCTAGTTCAAACAGGTTTGCCAGTGATTGGCCAGTCACTTCCAATGACTTACTCAGTAGCACATCTTACTGTGGAGATTCTAAGCGTTAGATTTTTTCGCTTCTGGATCCAGGGATTAGGAGGAAAGCAGTTGGTGGCATCAAAATAACTGTGACTCGTAAGCGCACACGGGTAAAGCGACACTACGCACTTTCATAGCCTAATTATTATATACATATATATATATTTATATATACCATATGTTTATATTCAAAAGATAAATGTGTTTGAGGTCATCAATGGGTTCACGAAAATGGAGGAAACATGCAAGTGAATAACAAACTCTCATGTTTTTCCTGGGGTGAACAGTACTGAACCACCATGAGAATAGAATAATAAACAGACTTCGTTCTTCTCGTGTCTCTTGTCCCGAATAACAGCGTTCTATGTCAAATATTTTGCAAGGTAACCGGGTAGGCAACAAATCCGTCGGATCTGTACCATACCGGGACTACTGACGGTGTGATATGTGCACCAGTCCGAAAACAAGCTGTTCTTTGGTTAATGTATGAACCAAATGGAATCACAGAATTTATTGGACTATTAGGGAAAACTTAACTAGGGTTAGGCAAATAAAATTCACGTTTATAAACGGATGAGAATATGTTTAGTTGATCCATTTCTTGAGTAAAGTCACCATGCAACAAGACAGTCCAGGTAGCAAGAGAAATGCTCCTACAAGTTACTTCCTATCGGACGGTTTACCTTAGAACTGAGCGGAAATATTCGCCGTGTACCCGTGCTCCCAGGAAGCAAAAATTCGTTTAGCTGTCGAAGATAAACGATATAGATTTTTTAAAAACTAACTCAGCATGCATTTCTGTGTGAGGCTTCCACTTGGCTACTAAAGGTAAACCGTAACAATGAAGAAATTTCCACGGTGATGGGATATGCAAGTCGGGAGGAGAGAAGAATCAACTGTTCCCGAAAGCTTTACCAGGAAAGTCAAAGTCTGACTCAGGGCCGATAATGAATGGCAGAAAAAAGTTCCTTAATTGGCATTCTGAAAGCAAATATCAATCAATTAACTACGAACCAAGTCGTTTGTTATAGCCATTTTTTATCTCAGAAGTTTCAGCTGAAGTTTTGCGAATCAGAACGAAGCAACAAAATTCCAACGGTCACCGCAATTTTTGCCAGACTATTGTGCAACTTGGTTTAGCCCCTTAGTAATGAAATTTGGTTAATCTGCGGGCTTAGATCAGCAGAAATGTCCCTTTCGGCTGTCGGTTTTTGCCATTTTTTATATGTGCGTATGCGATCCCGCTAATTACACTCAGATTTTTCATAAAAACCTTACATTGGTGTTGCGACAACGGAAAATAGCCTCTCATTGTGACCGATCTTGCCTGCCTCTTACAGTCCATCAGGAGCTCGGAACAATTCTTGCGATTGTGAGCACACATAATATCCAGTTAGATTCGTTTTTTCTCTTGTCTGCAGTGTCTGTGTCACATCACTAATATACTTGGTCTCCAGGGTGTATTCTGTGACGTGAAAATGGTCATTTTAATAGACGGATGATAAATTTTGGGAAACATCCATGGAAGAAAGACGGTCTAAGTGAACTGAGTTTTTAACATGAAGCAGCATAGGCGACAGTCAGTTTTGAGTTCGTTTGAACCCATCGAACGTGAGTGCATCATCACGGCCACTAGCCGCGACAAATATGCGATGTTAAATTGTCAATCAGAAATGAGTTCTCCAGTATTCATTCTTCTGTTTTGCTCCGAATTCAGGTGAATAACATTTTGGTCTAAAATGTGCAGCAGAAATTAAAACCAGCTCTGCTAATTTTGTTTTCTGAATTTGGCTAGTATTCATTTGGAAACCTTAGTTTCAATATTTCGTCCGTATCCGTCATCCCAGACGACAGTCGGATAGCATGGGTCATCCACCGCTGGTGTTGGTGGTGTGTGTATCAATGTTCGATGGAAAAATGAGTTTGCAGGAATCAAATTGCAAGATAATAGGCAACCGGTGAGTCATTCCGGGATCGCCTTTCATCACGTGTTTAGACTTTGTAAGGGTGGTCGTGGAGTAGCTTGATTGTTGGCCTGATGGTTTCCTGTCACGTCGTTATGCAACTCCGTGCTCACCCACTCCCATTCAACGTTTTGTGTCCATTCTGCTCTGACCTCGAGGCATGTGCTATCGGCCGTAGTCCCTAGCTCAGACCTTGAAAGTAAATTAGAGAGGGTAAATCTTTCTCCGTTCCGACCAGTGCACTTATTCTGAGGTTGTGAGACGAAAATGGTGGTTTTTGACTTGCTTTGGCTTGCACGCAGATGTCGTCCCTCTCTCAGAACACCCTACAGTGCCCTCAACTTACCACAACAGTGTAACATTTTGTTGGGTGGACTACGAAAGAATGACGCTAGCCTCGCAGAGTCCGGTCGTTGACGTGAGTGAATCCTTGATCTTTAGTAATGCGGGGTCATGTTGCCCACAGGGTGTCCTAAAGGAAGGGAGGGGGAGCATAACACAAGAGGAAAACACTCGTGAAAATAAGTGTGGTGCAGCAAATTTCGAGTTTACGCCTTTCGCTCATCTCTTCCAGAGTCGAGAACCTGTGATGGAACAAAAAAGAATCCCGAAGTTTCTGGCTCAAGTCCAAATTAGTTGCTGTTTGAGAACCTGCACATAGGACGGATACTCTAACAAAACAATCCCATTTTATCAGTTTTATATCCTGTAAATTAGAGAGCTTACTTGAAACGAAAGGAGAAATAAAAAGCAGAATTACTGTTTCACTTATTTCATGCCCTCCAGATTCATTGCCTTACGTTAGTAATTACAAATTTATTTGCACTATGCAACAAGCAAGCAGATGCCACTATGCTTCAGGCATCCACCAAATTCGTGGGATTCTATCAGGTGATTGGTAAAAAGCATCGTGTTGACAAACCAATGGGCGTCAAGCTAAAATTTGGTCAGAATTTATTACCTTAGACCCTGTTTGTTCACTGTTCTAGCAGACTGGATGACCGATTAGAAAGTCCTTTACCGAAGAATCTTGGACATGTAAGCCTACTGTTACTAAATATACTGAGTCGGCTGTTATAAACTACATTGCTGAAAAACAGTTACGTTGGTTTTCAGTATCTCATTGCGTGAATAATTGCGGTTTAAAAAGCTTGTAAATAAGCGTCTGAATGGACCTAATAAACTGCTGTATCTGATTTGTACAACTAAAGGATCCAAAGGTCCCAAAGGTCAAAAACACACAGTTATCCAAAGAAAAACGAACTTGGAGACACGCACAGTATTTATGCCCCAGTCATACCAGGCGACCAGTTTGTAGTGATTTCGGTGCAGAAACCTCTGGTGTGTGCTGCTTCCATGGCTTGTCAGACATTACCAAAGCAAGGTCCCGTGGGCGCCAACCGATAGTTTCCTTCACCACCGGTGACCACTCGTTCTACCGGAGACACTTGTACAATACGTCAATGATTATCTCGCTGAAGGTCCATCCTTAGCGTCCTTGGGGACGAATAAAGCTATCCATGGACTTTGATTTTGGCTATTTGTGTTTGTCTGTGTCCCGCATTCAGTTTTTTCATGGAAATTTTTTTCGTACCCAGCATGAATCGCGCACTCCCTTGCATTTATGGTGTTTTGATAAATGGAACAAAGTTGGATTGAGAAGGATAACAATTAAAAACCTAATCTGATAAAACACGAATAAAGAAACGAAATACATCAAGTTGTCAAAAACTAATCGATGTTCAAGGAACAAAAGGCCTGTGAGCAGTCCTTGAGATACTTCTCACATGAATCTCATACCGTCTTCTCCTCAGCGTGCTTACTCAAGCACCAAAAAACAAGAATGCAATAGTCCTGAGTAAACGAAACGCGAAAACCTTAAAGCAGGTGAGTACTCATCATTTTGTTTAGCACATTCAATTATACTTTTGATGCAAGATTATTATTATTACTGCCGAAATACTTACTATGAATGACATCACAGAAATAAAATATGCCAATTTCCTAATAAAATGATCTCCATAGCTCCGGTTACTAGGGTAGTTCGCCTAATTTACAAGGTAAATAATAAATTTGATTCACATTGGGCAAAAGATGAATAACGATGAACTAGTAATATGTTTTTAAGTATTACGGAATTCATCTTAAAATCGTGAATTTGTCACTCGCCAGCCACAGACATTTACTACTTCAGCGTTTCCGCATTATGTGTCCACCGAGATAACTTGTAAATGAAGCAGTTACTAAATAGTTCGGGGACTTGCCGTTATTGCTTTAAAAGTCCAGAGATAAGTTGTCAAACGGAGAATGGTGTTTGATTTTGGATAAATTTGGATTAGTAGAAAGCAGTTAGTAGTAAAATGTAACCATTACAACCTTGTTTCTTTAGGTCGCAATGAAATAAACATACATTATTTGTGAAAGATGGTAGCAGTCAGTCAAATGTCTTTAAACTTCATACTGATACTATACCAAATGCGGATTTCCAATCCCTTTGAAGCTCCTTTGTTTTTTTCCATTGGAAATTCCAAAATAATTGCGGAAATCAAATTATGGTTTGAGAAAATTGAAGTTATTCCAGTCACAGAAAAAAATCGTAACACATGAGGTCTACGTATTCCTTTAAAAAGAGTTGCAACGAGGTGCACCAAAAAGGTCCACAGTCGCCTGTTTGTAGGATGAGTTTTATGTGCCATGGGTTGGTCATCATATTCAAGGTTATTTCGTTACAGCTGATGCATTTACCAGCCTTACAGCCGATAGTTAAACATGAGCAACTTTCTAAAATATCCTTTTGATAACGGGCTCGAGAGATAGAGATCCTAAAGTGGAGTGCGTTGTTTCCTTACGTTCAGTCTAAGTAACAATTTTGCTTGCAGAATAATTCATAACCTCAGTAAAGTTGATTATGAATGGAGTACAGTCTGGCGTTTGTTCTCAGTTTTCATACAGATTAGGGATCAAGTAAAGAGAACGAAGTGGGACCAATTAGTTCGTACTTACTCCCACTGGATTTAAACTAGACTTGCCTCTTCGGCTGTGCTACAAACAGTATCTGCATCACGAAATCAACCAAGTACAGATACAGCCTGACAATGGCTCTGCACAGAACTGCTGGCTACTGTGCGAGTTTCAACCTTACGGAGGAAGAATGGATCAGCCTTTCATGTACTTCAACAACTCTAAGAGTTTTGCTTATTCTAAGCAAGTAATCCGTTGAAGAAAAACTCGGAGGTACTTTTAAGGGCAAATATAGACGCATGCTAGATGGGCACCACGTCTTCCTGTTCAGTTTTTCTGAAGACTGGAAAACAACTCTCATTCAACGGAAAGCAAAGTTAAGTGACTAGTTCATGAGTGCAATAACAGACACGGGTAGAGAACAGATTGAATTCAGCTTTTTACTGGTTGATTCTCAACTCTTCACAAGTGTTCACATAAGAGTTGATTCTGGTAAGTGACAGATTTGCAGACTTACAACGCGACCCAAGGGAAAGCCGACAAGGAGGACACAAGGAAACAGAGATGTCCAGATTGGATAGCTAGATGCCGGGTACATTTATCAGTCCTCCTAACTTCGCGCTTTTTACCTGGGAAGGGGGATAATGATTACAAGTTTCAGCTATTTGCGCAGATCAAGCCTGGAACGGCGAATGACAGCAACTTCCGCTAACCGTACCGTACGATCTGATTTTTGACGAAGTATCCGTCAGCATGCTTGTATGGGGTCATTTAATCTGTCGCAGAAGTCAATTGTTTTCTATTTTCGACGTGTTTAGTGCCAGACTTTTAGTACTACGTCCCGGAACCCTCGGCCATTCCGATGTACTTGCTAGCACAAACACGTTGAAAGAGGTAGACATGTAAGCAAACAGCCGAATAGTACGATTTCCATAGGTTAGATTTTGGAGCGCATCCTTTTCATGCAACACTTAATAAAAAGTTACAGTGTTCTGGCAAGAACCTGTCTTAGCCGTCCTTGTGCCCGCCCATCACTATGATCTCATTTGAAAGACAGTGAATGGAACATCATTTTCTTTAAGACAGTAGATTTTGAACTTTTATTTCCCATTTTTCCGTAGTTAAAAATAAGTCTTCTTGAGTAGCCATTCTCCTCCACTACGAAAATGTGCGCCGGATATAACCAAGTTTCTTAGTGAGGGAGATTTGTCCTGCTCTCACGAACGTTGAGTGTAAAAGAGCTTATTTCTACTGGACTGAACAAATGCTCCTGAAGTTGGTATATTGTTGAGTGCATGTCCGCCCATGAAACTTGGATCTGTCTAGCCAACCTTTGCCAGCCCTAACGACTTTTACTTCTAGAAAGTGGAAATCAAATTTTATCTTCCTTTCAGCTATGATTGAACATTAGAGTGATATCGAGTGAAATTTTCAATGATATCTAATCCTTATCGTTCGTATTCAACCACAACGAATGTGTCATCCATATAGTTACACAGAACTATTCAATCATGCAGCCTATTATTTTCCAAATATCTTTCGAGCACGTCAGGTAAGACCGGTCCGCAAAGATTGCCCATGTTAGATTATCGGATTCCCGGTAAACGTTGTCATCAAGACGGAATTGTGCAGTCTTTGTTGCTAGGTATAACAGTTTTTAAGAAGAGTTGCAAGAAATTTTATGTGATCTGTACGATGGAAAGCACCTTCAGTTGTACCACAAACTAAAAAATTGGTGAAAAGAGAAAGGACATCAAGTGATACTGTTTGTTCGTTAGAAATGCACTCTTTTTTTTGAATTTTGGTCGCACATTCAAATGGTGCCTTCAGACTGTGCTGTAAACTTGCGTATGAAGTCTCAGTTAAATTAACTACCCAGTTTGCTATTTGGTGCGATAGTGTGACAAGCATGGAAATTATGGGTCCTAGAGTCATTCCATCTCAAAGAACTGTCAAACTATGCATGCATAGAAACTGTGAGCCACGAGGAATAAGCTGAGCAGGTACACCCACTTCCACGGGGTCATCCTTGTTCATTTGACAGTTCAGGGATAATAGTTAGTTCTATGTGTATCACCTGGCGACGTTCACTAATATCATGAATGAAATTGGTAATTTCCTTTAGTGATAGTTGTAATTTTTAAAATCATTGTAGTTTATCCATCAGTGCCATTTCGGGGCTTTTATCAAATCTCACCGTAACATTTTGTTCGTTTCCATGAACTTGTTCCGGCATCATCCTGCGATTTTCCGGTTTTTGAATTTGTGACAAATTTGGTTTGCGGCTTGGATATTTTTTATTCTAAGCCAACCGCAGTATCATTGGGCGGCTTGTGTGTCAAAAAAGCAAGCTGTTGATATAACTATTCACACCAGGTTTATACGTCCATGCGAATAGTTGGATGTAAAGCATCATAGTCCTCTAAACTAAGAGATACGTTTGACAGATTGACCACCTACCACTCAGAGTTTTAAGGGTCACTCAAAGAAACAGGAGTCAATAATTCCCGAAGTTGTGTTGCTGTATGCAGACCGATTTTCTTTTGTGAATGGAATTAGGTAGTTTTAATCTCGTAAACAAAAATTAGACCATTCTATATTTGCCTGATTTGACCAGTCGTAACTAGATGTTCATAATTGACGCATTATGCTCTTGTTCATTTTTCCAGTAGTTTCCTTTTATAATGTTTACTACACAAATCCAGGTAATCATTCGTCCTACCGAAGCCGAGTATCCAAAAATGTCAGGTCATATTACTCGATAACAGAACATTCGACGACACTAAGTCGAGAGGGGGTTTGCATCCGCCAGAATCTTGTGAAAAGAAGCCCAGAGGAACGGAGTCGAGCCATTGCCTAGCCATTACACTATCCATTCTAACAAGCATAGTGAGACGACTTCAACGTTCGTGGCTATTTTTCTCAAAACTTTTCTCCGTCGCATATGGTTGACTGCATGCCCTACGGAATTATATCAGCAAGATCGTGTTCGCCCACCAGTGTTCCGATTTCAACTATGCAGCTGGTTCGTCACCTGAAACCGTGAACAAAAGATTCTTAAATGGACTTATCATCCATTCAAGCTCCTAATGATTCAAATGAGATTCTAGTGAGAAACTAAGAAACGAGCACAGCGCACTAGTATAGGGATGGTTGGATAGAAAAATACCGGTTAAGCACAACTGAAGAGCGGCAATAATCGCGAAACCGGCGAAATTTTGTTCATCCTTCCATATGTGGAGCATGCTACTGTTAATTCTGACCCCAATTTTGGAGTGTTCAAATTTAAAGGAAACACTGAAAGTTAATCAGGATGACTGAGTGGATTTGAAAGTTCGTGTTGGGCGCAACTGAGAACGTGTGGTAACCCGATACAAAATCGCGTGTCTGAACTCACATCTGCAATTAATTCCGTCACAAACGTTTTCAAAAAAAGACTTCCACTTCAATGAATGTGGCAAGTTGTGTTCAACCCCTGATAGTGTTACCACAGACAAGAAGAATAAAGATCTAGAAAATACCATTTCAAAATCGCAATAAAGCACTAAGTATTGGGATCATGTCTTGGAAAAAAGTGATGGAAATGTTACTGTCTCTTGAATAAAACTGCTTTTGTAATTACCACAGTTTTATAACTTTCCGGAGCTCGACTTCAGCAAAGAAATCCGAAAACCTCCGTCACGTGGTTTTCAGTTTTGTCTTCGCAAATCAATATCAGATAGCGTAAGGAACCAGGGTGCATTCTGTATCTTTGGAACTGAATCCACATATAAATGTTTATACCCTGAACGAAACGTTAGTTGGTACCTTGACAATATCATGATGGAAGGTTGCCCTTAAAAATATCATCAGATCTGAAAGGTACGGTTAATCGACCGATAATTTTCATTTTAGAGGATTATTCAGTGTGGCTATTTTTCGGCTGGGCATTCTTATTGGCAGCAAAAGTCATAAGTTTTTAATCACGTTGCACGTCTCTTTGCGATCACATGTCCAAGTGCTTGGTTGAAGAAATTCAGGTGCAGACAAACCCTAGTGTTCTTCTAGCTAGCTTATCTTTTGTTCGCTCTATGGCAAATGGGTGGTTCTTTTTATGGGCTTAGGTGGAAACAACCGAAGGTCCTCTTTTGTGTCGTCGGTGGGCTGCAAATGGTTTCCGGAAGGAATTCTATGTAAAATGCTTCAAAACTGCATTTTTTCTAAGCCTTCCGAAAAGTTCACAGCGCAAAGAATCGATCTTATTTTATTGGCGCAGATCGCAACCTGAGTATTTTAATTGTCAATTTCTAACTTAACCGATTTCGAGTGAATTAATAGATTCTGACTGTTGTCAAGCCGATTCCCCGATTTGAATCTAATGCATTATATCTGTTAATTTTTCGTACAGTATGTAGTTCGTGGACAAAATGTTTGTCTAGCTGGAGTGAAATTCCATACTTCAAGACATGAAACATTTTAGCAGTTTGTGCGCAATTTATGTACTAGTTTGGAGCCTTTTTTCGACCTCATTCCTCAACCGGTCGATCCGGAACCTGAATGATGATTTGAAATATTAGTTGCCATATTTGTCAGACGAATGAGCAGAGTCGTCAAACCAACATTTGTATTTAAACTACATAATCGTAGATATCACCGAGCGCCAAATGCAAAATTGGCCCGGCAATCATGCCAGGCAGTCAGCCGAGAGATGACTGTGCAACTCAGCCTTCGAATGCAAAACGAAAATGGTCCTGAACGCTGTAGCCAAATGATTATAAATCTGGAGAGTTTCTCAAGTCCTGTGAAAGTGAAGGTGAGCAACCATGCCAATCAGAAGATTAATTCATTCGTGCAAAGACATCCATACGTGATATTCTCAAACAAATTTAGTTCTTGACATTGTCAGTCATCCTTACTTTCATACTTGCGCACACCCTGGAACCTCTAGTAATTATTTTGCACCAGTTTATTCCTCATTTGAACTAAATTTTAATCAGATAGATGGTAGAAACCAGCTAGATAATAGTTTACATGTTAAATCCCATAGATGATCACTCCCATTCCCAGTATCGTTTCCAGCCTCGCCGTCATACTGTTCTGTTAAGGTTAGGCTTGTCAATCTAAAGGGAATTAGTGAATTAGCTAGACCGATAATTTTACTCAGACGATGATCACTGGCGAGATGAGAGAGATTTTTGCAGCTTGAAAGCCTATTCAAACAGTTCTTTCCCGCATACAATCTCAAATATGTGAGAGCAAAGTAATTTCGTTTCCTAACCTTTTAATTTTGTTACCAAGTGAAAAGGTATGGTGGTACCCATTTTATTTCTCGACTAAATCTCTAACTAAATTTTGTGCATGTCTATTTTAAAAAGACATGATAGTAAACTTTCGGGCCAGGAGGCAGTTCGCGCGTCATTTTACGTGCCTGCGTGACGTCTTTTTAACACATAAATGGGTGTCGGATGCAATTCATGCAGGAACCTATCTGGGCTAGAGATCAAAATGGCCACCACATTTCGATGAAGGGATGCACGCGTTCAACATGTCTTATTCATATTTGCACATTTTGTTTCATGACGGAATTTCCAACCCATCATCCTAACTTTCGTGGATTTGACTGAAAAGTTAAAAAAGCGAAACGTGGCATTCGTGAATAACAACAGAAAATAAGGAACCATTAAAGTGCACGCGCATGGTGGTCTGCTTAGGTGTGACTGGTTCGTAGCCGACGTAGCATGTGGTTCATGATACTAATCCTATTGAAAGTTGTAGAGTATCAGATGAAATGTTGAAAAGCCTTTCCAATCTACAACACAGGGTCGGTACAATTTGCACCTTTTATACTTCGTTTTCTTGCGAATCGTAAGGTAAAATCCTCCAGTGAAGCTTTCAAACCAGAAAGTGCCCTAGACGATTTATGTACTGAAGAATCATTAAAAACGTGTCGATTATGAGTCTGAAAACCATCCAAATTTAACGAAAGTTTTTGTCATAAATTGATTATCTTTTGTATTTATTTTTACTTTTCCTTAAAGATCTGTAGGAATTTGAATGTTTCTGTCTGGAAACCCAAATCGTGAATTGACCTTGGATTTAAACTCTGCTCCCTGACGTGACATCGCATTTCATAGTTTGTAGTTCAACAAATATTCCGAGAATGTCTATATATATATTTTATATAAATACATATATGTATATATGTATAGTCTGACCAGAATCTGATTTGCAGCGTCAGGTGTGTGCACCGATACTATTCAGTGAAGAGTCTACTGAGAAAGCGCAACTATGATTTGTTGATAATTCTTTGTCAGTTTGGTCAAGTCAACCTTAGGAACGAAGGCAGAATGCCACCAGTATATACATGCGTATTTATAGAAACTGTAAGTGATATCCGGATAAGTGAACCAAACACTCCAGGGAGCACACGACCGGGTTCGCGGCAAAGGTTACTCGCCAAGTATACGTACCCGCCATTCTCTTCTTTGAACATCCTTTTACTTATGTATATATATATATGTATATATATATATATATATATATAATACGCATGTGTGTAAATACAGCACACATCTACCGCCATCAGAAATGTGGCGAAACCCAGAAAATGGGGGGGGGGAATTGAAAGTGAAAAAGGCATCCTTGGAGAATTCAGTACAGGTGCCAATTCTTCCAGATTCCTCCTTCACGGCGTCGACTAACCATCGTGGTGCACAGTTCCTTTGTGGGTTGTTGTAGCATTTGGTCATGCAGTCCAAAATAAGCTTGTTTATATGATTACATATATAAATAGACAATTTTATAAGCGATCTGACAGAAATCCATAATAAAGGAGAATTAAAAATACATCAACACCGTAGTTGTAGGTGTGATCTGTAGTTACTAATTACCGGTGCGCGATTTCCGCATAGATGAAGAAGGTAGGAAATAAGACATCGAGAAACAAGAACAGAGATGTTTGAATACGAAACGCCACAAAGAATTGGGAAATGCCTTGAACAACGGTCCGTGATGCCACTAATTAGTGTTGGATAGCACACTGTCTGAAAATCCATCACAGGCATCAAAATGAATCAGCAAGTGTAACGCAGTTAATTCCACTACGACCTGCAAGTGGTTTTAAGGATTTGACAATAGCAGTGAAGTTCTTACTTTTCAAGCCTATAAAGAATAGCGGACTAAAGTAGAACTAAGGGGTACGAATGCATGAAGCAACAAGTCAAACAACAAGACCATAGGACAGTTTGAGCTTCCTTAGGCAAAGTGTCACGAAGGGGAGTCGGCCCATTTTCCGAAATACAGCCAAAACTGTGTGGGTCAAATGTTTTCCTAAGTAAGGGAAAGAAGAATTATTGGGACGAGAGTTCAGAAAGGATGGATGAATACCGGAAGTCGTGCTAGTGATTAGAGGGCATATCAGCACAAAAGAACACTTAGTTATATGGAATGGGAGAGAGAGACCAGTCGCCAGATACCGTCGAATTACCTAACACAATAAATAATGCCTTTAGCATTGCAACGACAACGAAAAATAATGTCATTGGCAAATAAGCGTCAAATGAAATTGGAGAAATTGGAGAACTTTTTGGTTAAAGAGAGAAAAGAAATGAAGGCAGAGTGGCCCCTTTTTAAACGCCTGAGTTAAGTGGAAGGAGTTATGACTTGGGCTTAAGGAAATTAGGAATCTGAGCAGGGTTGTAAGCATAGTTAAGTAGACTTTCAAAACATTCGGATCAGCTCTGGAAGGATCAAAACCATCCAGTGAGTTTCCGCAGAACCCTGATCGATTTGTTCACAGCTCTGTTTACTCAGGAACTCTGGAAAGGGGTGATGAAATCAAGGGGTCAAAGGCGTCAGCAGAGTAAACAACTAGAGGCCCTACTAAATGTGATCCACCATCAAGAGAATATTCAAATGAGTAGACGAAATGCTTTATAAGACCAAGTGTAGGCATTCTAGCTTTGAGCGCGTGCGATCATGGATCTAGATGTAATTTAAAGTATTGCCAAGAAGCAAGTTCTCGAAAAGCTTTGATAGGGCTCAATAGCAAGCAGTTGGAAAACAATTTCTTCCTTGGTAATCAACCTTATGTTAACAAATTTCAAACATAAGAGATAGTTGCGGTTCTATAACCAATATTGGAAAGTCTAATAATGGAGCCGAAAGGTGAGACACACGCGCTTTGCGTAATAAGAGCGAAAGCAAATCGGGTCCGCATGATCTATTGCTCTTAAATTTAATCAAAGTTTTCAGGTCTGAAATTTCAGAAAATTGGTAACCTCAATGAGAACAGCAAACGAGGGAAAACTAATGGGTGACCCCACGGCTTGAGCAGAACTGGTGTGTTAGCTCCTTGGGCTTCCCAGCTGGATTTTGCTTTGGAGCTTTGCAGTTATTCCAAGATCTCCCATATCTTGCAGAGCTTTTGTTACCAAGGTAAATATTCTCATGAAGTGAGTTCAGCTGCCTAATCTCAGTTTTGATAACGACAATAAGACGCTTGACGGTGTACAGCAAACCATCTTTTTAACCCTGTCTTTGCTTCAACGCAGCTATTTTAATTAGGAAGACGAAAATGTATCGAGTCGGATATAATGTACGCTTTAGAGGGCCAGCAGACATCTCATCAGAAACTGAGCCCATCGGCTATGTACTCGCAGTATTCCGATCCATCATGGAGATGGAAGACTGGAAAGTCAGTGGAATCTACGACAACTTGCAGCATAATCAAGTTCGTCTGAAGGCAAACGAGCCTAATCATAGTGCAGGTAATGGATATAGATAGATACAAGGAGTTACAGCTGGAGAACCAATTTATAAAGCAAATCGGTAGTGCACGAAAAAAACAACCTACGCAGTTGAACATCTTCTAGACATAGCACTGACAACAAATGAAAAGCAATCCAGTAGTAAAATTTCTTCGATTTAACTTTGCAACTAACAAAGTTGTGATACATATATTTCTGTACAAGTTGTATCGTATTTCTCTAACGATTCATAATTCATGTGGGTTTCCTGTGCAAACAAGGCCACCATACATCCAGTGACCAAGGTCTTAAATCAGTCTTTTTCGAAAAAGCATTTCTTGTTTAAATAATTTGTTAGCTGGTAGAAATTATTTTCGTTCCTTTGATGGCTCATAAAGTTTTCGTGGATTCAAAATTGTTTCCCCAGTGTATGGAAATTCCGAGTTCTAAGCAAACTGTAAAATGAAGATCTCGCCATCAGAAAATTGCTGCTCCGACATTTGACAATATTTTTTCTGAGATAGTAAAACATACTTAGAACAAATACAGTAAAATATGTTTGGGTTCTCAGTAGTCAACAGTCTAGCTAATTTCAGAGTTTTAGGTTTCAGCGACCGGTTTAAAAAGAGATATAAACTAATTATGGAAATGGCTTCATGATCCGACTGGACTAGGTAGGCACCATCAAATATTTATCGAGAGCTTACCTAAGGTGATGGCTGACTGCAAAATCGTTGTGCTTTTCGAATTTAAATTTTGTTCATACTACATTACAACGCTGAGGTAATATGAACCTTTGGACAGATTATGCACAGATAAAAAATGATTTTCTCTGTGTGTTTTATTGGCCTTTGTAATAAAACACCAATTTCTTATACTGGATGTTTATTCTCCTTGGGAGATACGTAAGAGATCTGTTATTCACTTTTCAAAAGCATCAAATGATAGAGACATCCAGGTTACTGAACCAAAATATTTCTCTAACCATGGTATACATAAATAGGCTTGTTTTCGTTTGTGACTGATTACTGTCAGAATAATGCTAGCATGTGCCCTTGGTCAAGAAAAATACAAATCGTAAATTCTGCGTTCTCCGGAAGCGGGCATTTGTATGAATGACCTAGCCGGTTAACATTTTGACAAGTTCCTGGTCATTTGTTTCATTGTAATGACATTTAACGACCTGCAATATTATTGAGTGCAAGGCAGCGGCCAATCAAGCCCATGTCATTTCCACATTGTTGCTTTGTGTCCGCCCCGACATCTGTCATTCATAAAGGCCTAGGGGGAAAGAAGATTGGTTGATGAACATCTTAGCTTGATTTTACCTGTCACTGTTCGTTTACACGAACTGACAGTGAATTGCATTTTGTACGTGATTATAATAAGGTTTGCCACTATATGCTAATACACGATAGGTGAAGATGTTGATCCAGGATGATTTGGGGTTTTTCAAACTCTGGCATACGCAGTTGCATCGATTAGCTAACGTCTGACTCAGAAATAATGTTTCTTTCTGCGTTTAGACATGTTGGGGCTGTATGCAGCTGTTATTGAAATGTCAGAATCCAGTTATTAAGGTCAATTGAACTATGATAAAATTTATCTACCTAAGGTAGCATTGCGTTTGCATCATCAACGTAGCCAAGGATTTCGGGGCAGAACAGATAAGCGATTAGATTACACACCACCATCATCCCTTTATTTGTGGACTACATGAATGCCAACCGAATATATTCTAACAAAGCTCCTAACGGCATGTGTTTGATTCATCTACTTGAGATATTTGAGCTTGCAGCTAATCCCATCCTTTATTGAAGGACCGGCAATGGTTAACCCGTAAGAATCACAGTGTTCGAATGCACATGTCCCAGGCCGAAATCGTCCCATCGCTGATAAAATCGTCATTTCGGAGCCTGCATTTAGTTGCGCTATGTTGTACTTCTGGTTGTATTTAAAAGAACCAAAATATCAAAGTTAAGACTAGGGAATCTGACAAATTCCAAATGTCGCCGGCTTATGAAGTGTTTTGGGATTTACTACTACAGGAGCGAGTATTTTACCTGACTTTTGTACCATTGATCCCTAAAGCGTCATACCCAGATCATGGAGTCTTCAGATTGAACAAACCATCTCATCTGAACCGCTTTCATATGTATGCACTAGTATATTTATACTTGCTAAATGAATTCTTCTAAAAGTTCTCTAAGATGTTCTCGATACACATGCTGTCATTCGCTTTTTACCGTCATTAAATTGGCATCAGTTTGCTTCGTGCTTCGTTGTCGTTTTGCCATAAATCGTCCATGGAGGAAGACAAAGAGCAGAGGAACAGTGAATGAACAACTATCGAGCTGGAATTAGAACAATATAAAGACTAGGAAAATACTCGAAGTTGAAAATTCCACCGCTCATTGAACTTGGCCATATTTGTTAACCTCTCTGGCCATTCTGTGGACCAACCATGTGAACCCTCATCCAGATAAGATAAGCATTCAAGTCTTATATTTCTTTTGCGTTGACAACAAATAGCCCGCAAACATTTGAAAATTAGGAATAATACAGTTATTTTGTATTGTTGCAAAATAAAAAAATAAACCTCAAATTTCAGTATGGTTTTGTTCGCAGAACCAAGTAACCAGGTAAATCTTGTAACTCATTTAAGTAAATGCGCTAACAAGAGAGATACACAAAATACAAAAACGCGATAAATATTAGGGAACTGTGAATTTAAAAAGATGGGTGAAAATCGGCCAGATCAAAATTAGTGCTTTTTGGAGACATCTTCCCGGGAACTGGCTCTGAGTCTGTTTTGCGTTTATTAGAATGCTCATTTGCGGTTAGAACATCCATTTGTGACTTGAAAAGATCCCTCGAATTTCTAATGGCTGCTTTTAGCCCCTAATTGCTTCGCGGTGTTTTGGCGAAAAGCCCACTGAAGCGACCGTTTTGACCAAGGAAATTTGGACAACTAGCCAAACCCTACAAAAGCAAGTTTATTCATTTTTAGCAGCAAAACGGCATACCGAAATTTCTGCCACCAACATTTCAAGGGTTTTGATAAGCCTCATTGAGCATCCACATATGTATATAACAACCTTGTAATATCTAATTCTGTATTTATATTGTTTTCGCACCACTCCTTAGCAAAAAGAAACAAAATGTCCTAACTCAGGCATTAAATCGGTACCGCTTTTCGAACTGAAAATTACTTACCATTGCAACTTACGATCGTTCGTCCAGTCCGGGCACGGTGGTTTATGCAGCGCTGATGAAGCGGCCGTTCTGCATATCTACGGGTTTTTTCATTGATTTGCTGAGTATTAAGACTTTATGATGAATCACTTCGTGGAAATTCCATCTATCTAAAATGTCCTCGAACTTCGATCCCTTTCAACTAAATAAAATTGCTCATTTGATTCTGCTCCTATAAGAAATTCAGTCATTTCAAGGGGAACATTGGAAAGCGGAATCTGACAGTGCTAGATGAGTGAGAGAACGCAGTGCATATAGTTGCATGTGTGAAGTGAGTCAACTTTTGTTTGCTGTCGTATCAGTACATCGCTTATTCCAATTCATTGCGCAGAAACTACGTCAGTTTCATCATTACCAATGGTCAAAAGCTGCATCCGCACAGCTTCCTCTTGCGGTTATATAGTTGATATTCCACTGAATAAATTGTATGGCCCTTAGAGATACAGGGATCGGAAGATTTTGTGCGGAAATATGACCCAAAGACACCGTGTTCATCAAATTCCGCGGTATATCATCGTTTATGATTGGTCAGATGTTAACAGAGATCCACAAGCTTAATACGCTGCCTCGGAACTCGATGGATGGACCGCATGTTAGACCGAGGAGTCAGTTCGAACTTCACCAGTTCATTACTGCACTTGCGTTTGTATGAATACTGTAAATATTACACAATCTCATGCGCACCATGTCCGTGTATTCATTATTAATGAGACTGTTTCTGCTCGACTCACCTTCGAACTTGTCAAAAAAGAAGCTTCCACAAGCATAGAGATAAAAGGTTAAGTAAGTCATTGATGTATGGTTGTATGGAGTCCATATATAGTGGTGGGTTGTCTTCACAACCAGTAAGTCAAAACCACAGTTTCACCCATAGCTGCTCGAGATCAACTAGATTGCTACTGACAAAATCCGTGAAATAAACACCTAAGATAAACAAAAAATTACTTCGAGTCTTAGGACGTAAGTATCACAAATACTGGCTTATTAGCAAAATTTGTCAATTAATTCATGACATTCTGCTCGATTAGATCTGGCTGGTTTGATTTTGCCCTAAGCTACCACGGTTCTGGCAGATTATGACTGGCTTTTACAGTCCCGTGATGAATTGCATGACGGCAGATTTTGGGTAAGGCAATAAATTTTTCTAGTGTTCTGACAATGAAAACAGCGCCCTGCCGTTAACGTTTACGATAAAGTTTGCTCCATATTCACCTGTTTTAACATTTTATTAATATAGCTCTAAAACGCATGAAAACAGAATACGGTAACTTCCGGTGAAATATTAAAATACTTCTATTGCAGTGATTCTGATTTTTATATTATGAGATATTGTAATAAGAAAATTCTACCCCACTAGTTAAAAATTCTGTATAAATATTCTTAATGATCTTCACTTAAATCCTTATTTAGTGGTGGAAGTTTTAGAGAGAGACATAGAAGGTGACTGAGAAAAGAAAAGGAGGAAATTACTCAGTAGTTTCGCCCTCTCGCGTAAGAAAGGGGACTGAGAGATAGGGGAGTGATCTCATGTAACAAAGCCAAGTAAGATGGACCACCCAAATTTTTTAATGGATATTTGTACGAGTTGGTGGGAAAATAGTAGCTGACACAAACCCCGAATGGGAGAGGGCGGGGTGGAAACTAGAAAAAGGTTGCCAATCAATCGGGTGGCCTTATATCAAACCTGGATTGAAAATGTGATTTGAAATCTTGCCCCAGAATTGACTGGAACATGAAAAAGGACAGTCCTACGTCAACCGGATACTTGCTCATATTAACCCTTCGAGTAACGACATCAAAGGGGCCATGTATGCGACAATCCTTGAGAGGAAAATTGGCAGGCCTGCCGATTTCTGTATTCGGAGCGAGGCCGAAAGATATCGTTACGAAGAGAATCGGAGCTGCCACTTGAGGATTTTTGACACAAATTTCTCATAGGCATTTTTGCGTAGGATAAACAATGCCAGGCAAAATGGGGAAGCATGATTAATCAAATGGTCACCATGACAAAACAGTTTAAATTCATTTTTTCTGATGCAAGAAGGACTGTAAGACGGACAAAGTAAGGTCGTTAACTTATTGTGAATGATATAATATTAATAACACAGCGTTGTTGGTAGATGTAATGGGCCAACGTTTCGACTACCGTGGGTAGTCTTTCTCAAGGCAAGTTTTACAATCAAAAGGTCGTTAACATTTGCCTAGGAACGAAGGTATGGTTAATGTTATATCTAGTTAGTAACTTCTTGAGAATTCGATTTTAAAAAATAAAACGCCATAATTTAGATATGCACCTGATAGCAAAATGACCAACGAACAGCACTGTTTTGAGAAAGATGTCCGGGGGAAAGTTGAGATTTGTGCGGAGTGACAGCGTAACATGGAATGAAAAAGGCTCTGATGGGAAAAAGAAAATAATCCAAGAGGTGGCACGATAGTTCATTCCTCTGGAGCAGATTTTACTATCAATCATCCATTTGTGAATCACAAGTTATCTTTTTTCCAGAGAAAAAATTGTCTTTTATTTTTAATATTTGTCGGGTTTGCTTCATTGCAAATTTACATGTGTGAAACGGCGTCATGATCGGCAATCCAATCTAGATTTGCGTCACTATTTTGAATTGATAAAATGCTTTTTGAGAAAATTATTTTTCATGCTAATTCCTAATTCCATTACCATAAGTTCATGAGGAATATTCTCTGGTCGACCATTGCTGAGAATGAGTCATCAATCAACTATGCCACACCCTGAACTTTGAGCATGCAGTCGAGATGCCTCGTGAGCGAATATGCCGCGGATGAGTGGAAACAAGCCAACTGTTAATACCATTTAGGGCCTACAGTTCACGCAAAAGTTTGCATTGTCTGCCCTAATCCGTGTAGTTTGTGTTCGCCATTTTTATCATAAGTCAGCGAGTCATATATTAACATTTTTTAAGAATAATTCAATCTGCTGCTTATATCCTTCTTGAGGACACCAAGCGCTGAAATTAGCCTCGTAAATAGTCTATGCCATCAGTTGTAATTCTTTGGAATAATTAGAAAAGAAGTTGGAAATTTACGGAAATTCAAAACCTACCCAGTTGAAAATATTGCGTATCATTGGTGGTAATCGACCTGAAAACCGCGTTTATACGAGCTGAAGGTGAGACAAGCTCACAAAAATACTGTTTCTCGTCTAAACTTCATAGCTGTTTTATACACCGCCCTCGAGGTCATAGGTGATGTGTGTGCCATAAGTCCATCTTACTGATGCCTTATTGTTTAATGTTGAAAACTGGGGTCAATAAACAATCTTATCTAAGGAATGAATAATTTGCCTTCTCCGTTTTGCGTGACTCTAAATAAAATCCAAAGGCAGCACGTAGATGACAATTTTTTGTACTAGCTCTCAATCTTTTGCACTGTTCTATGTTGCTCGTGAACTGTTAAAAAAGTATAGAATTTACTTTTGATATCATATCAATATGGCGTGATGTAGAAGTAAATCTTATTCACCCCATTCCCATCTTTAAGGCTATCGGAAGCTGGTCGATTTATGCAACAAACAAACGAAATAGTTCGCAAATTTTGTACTTGGTTTGATTCGGAGGAAGCCCGCCTAAAAGTGATCTTGATTTTGATTTATGAATGTAAATATAATATAGTCAATTTACAGGTTAAACCTTACTCCCGAGTTTGTGACCAACTGTAGAAATATAAACTTTAGAGGCTTTTGTTCAGTTTAAACGAGCAAGTGGTCTGCGTTACTGGATTTTATGAAAATGATACCAACTGGGAGTGCAAGAACTACATAGTTAATAACATGAAAGTTGATCGCACCGCATATTAGTCAATATGCTTACGAACTATCAACGTCCAAGTCAAGTGTCGATGAAGAGTATGTCGCAACAATGCGAAAAGTAAAGTGAATAGCAGCTTCGTCCACTCCCTTAATCATAATCACTTATAAACTGTCCCGGTCAAGAATGACTAATCGATTGAACAATTTCAATTTCCAACATAATCCCGTTCTGAAAACAGAGCAGTTCGTTGCGGTGACCATTAGTTTATTCCTAATTGTCTAATGCCTTCAGCCTAAATATTTGAATTCACTCTAGTTATCATTACTGTCTTGTCGCTGATGAGTTTTGTTCAAAGCACGCCAAATCTCTCACTACATATTTTCTTGAAACTGATATTCTTCATGATCAAACTTAAATTTTTCTCTATAATCTTCGTCATTTAGACTGAAATTTGGCAAAAGTGGGATTATCGTGCATCGAAGCCGTCAAAATTTCATCACACCTGATAACGGAGCATAGCATGAAGGCAGATTGCTTAAACACTTAGTAGATCTGGCGGTATTCTATTGTAATGTCCCTCAGCACCAAATTTAGCAACTACAACAGCCAAATGCAAAGTTTTCAAAAACATTTTTTCAATTCTCCACCGGAACTCTTTGGTCTATCTTTTATTTAGCTTAGTTCCCGATCGATCCTTTTATTGGCATTTATTTTCTTAATTCGTGCAATTCTTTTTGAATCTTATGTTTACTATGATCTCAGTAATATGTTGTCCATTTATACAAGATTAATTATGACAACGACACAAAGAAACAGTTAGACATAGAACAAGTCAAGAGATTGCTGGGTTTATTGATACCCCCGGGAGTAAAATTACCAAATGAATCTAGGCTAAAACTGGATTAATAACCCGCAGAGTTTTTCATAAATGTGAGTTGATAGTAACAGATGGTCTTGCCTGTGTGAAATTCGTTTTCTTTACCATTTTCCAATGTCATGTAAGCATAAACTAGTAACATCAGCATCACCACTTATTGAAGCAATGTTCTGGATGTAAGGTATTTTCTGATCCTTTGGTGCACGGTGGATTTTGCATACTGTATCCCAGATTGCTGATGAGGTACTGATTCAATCAAATAGTACCAAACTACATGCTACCTTGTTTCAGACAATAATCACATATAGGGATGAATATGTTTGTCAGGTTTTCTTTCTCCCGGCGGCAGCTACCGATCCGACCTACCTTGTAGCCTCCAGATTTTCCCTTTTATATAAAAATTAAAATGACTGCTCTGTATACAGCACAAAACATTCGGATACTAGATGCACAAATTAATACTAGTCATTCTTACTTTTTTCAACAAGTAAATACTATTTCATAATGAGTTTATTTTACCTGTGTGCCCTAGTTGCATCGGATGAACATTACCTTATATTGTGGCCTGATGCTTCCTCTGTGAGTACTATGTTGACTAGCTGCCAAGATGAAGATGGGGTTTGTCTCAGAGGTCACCACACTGAGACTTTGCTTGGAAGACCACGTTTGCATGACAGCAGTACAAAACACCACTTTAGCAAAAAATTGGGAGACCACGACCGATAGCTCCAATAGAGCATGCATTCAATGGAAAGTCGACGAGATGGTGAGGGAAACTCAAAGAGCCATGTAGTGATCCGTACACAAACGTTTCGCACCTTTATCCTTCTGTCTGATTGTTTTCCTTGTTTGTCACGGTTTCCGTGGTACTGAAACAGCACAGGAATTCACATACAATGCACAAATACATACTCGAAACTTGGTAGACACTGAAATAAAATCTAATTGTTCCCCTCCCTACGGTCCAAATTATTTGATATTGAAAGCTGTTGATAACTGTCGTGAAAGGGATTTTATTAACTACACCTTGACAGACAACTGGAGTTTTCCTTGCAAGTAATCAACAAAAGCAAGCTTTCATTTGAAGCATTTCATCCCAATGATAATTTCCCATAAAATCAGCAAAACTCGAAGTCATTAATGGTCTTTGCTTGAGAAACAAAAGCATTGCCCAGTATGTTTGCGCCGAATCATACAGATCAGCATTCGACTGTTCTTTTTTGTTTATCATTATTTTACTTAGTCTCTGAAAAGTGCAATCCATCAGAAATGATAACCTGGGTTTAGCGTATGCAACATTTAAGAAACATCTAAACCCCTATCGAAAAACACCAGATACACACTTGCTCAGTTTTCCTATACGGATGGAAATGAATTGTGAAATAGACTGATCTGGAATAGGTAGGCGAATACCGTCTTAATCACACCTAGAAACTAATCACTATCCCAAGTGTTTAATAACGGTGAAATTAAGAGAAGCTGCTTTTTCTTCGAAAGGCTAAAAATCTAGATTGAAATGTGGCACTTTTGAAACAGCCAACAGGGATAATTTTTCGACTGCTTATCACAAACTTTACATCCGTTTGTGTTCGATTCGAATGCCTTGGCATGACTGTTTGTATACCTTGGCAATCCTCATATTCGAATGATATTAAAACCACGGATTTCTCGCTGACACGAAAAAAGTGGGTGAAAATATCTTCCAACGCACGTTTTCGTCAGCTTTCAAGCATTTAGTAGAAGATCAATCGGACCGCAAACCTTGAATCCATGAAGAACCATATCAGTGGACAAAATCAACACGTACACTTTTGAGAAAACACAAGTTGGCGAACAAGCTCGTTTTCAGTGATTCGTACCCACTATATATATATATATATATATATATATATCTTAACAAATTATTTTCACTATAGGAAGGATTGGATTAGTCAGATACAAATATGGGTGAGGAAGGGATTTGTGGTGTTAATTGTTTTGTTGTCTAGGGTTTGTATTTGGACGGATTGCGACAGCTTCCGCAGTGCTCAAGGGGCGACACTGCCAACCTGGATTGTTGACCTCTGACCATATACAGGGTCCGGAAAGCTTGCGTCACATTCACGGTGTGGTTAGTCTGTGCTAGATGTGAAACCACTGCGCTATTAAGTGACTTAATTGTTCCAGTGCCTAACCATGCCGGGTGGTGCTCACGGATGCGTTCAGACAAGCGCCTGATTGTGCGGCCGATGTACATTGTCCCACAGGAACAAGTGAATGAATAGATACAAAACGAGGCTGCAGAATCAGGGACTTTGTCTTTCAACCATAAGGACACTACGGGCAGGATTTGAACAGGATACGAAGGTTGGCTGCGTAGAATGTCTTATTGATAGCACTAGTCAGACAATTCCAAGCCTTCCTATAGTGAAAATATTTTGTCAAGATATATATATATATAGTGATGTAATGGCATGAGTACGAATCACTGGAAACGAGCTTGTTCGCCAACTTGTGTTTTCTCAACGTACATTTTTGTTTCCTACTCAGCAAATTGTGCGCCTCAGCTAACCCGCTTGCTCGTCTTGTTCTACGCCAGGCATAACATTGACTTCGCGTGTGCTCCTGTCATGATGAGGGCAAGGCCTAGGGGCAAATTTTTCAGTTGGCATGAGAAATAAAATGGTCCCACATTTCAGTTTCTTCGATTTGCAGATTCTTATAAATTTGCTTCCTGGAGTTTTGTCGCAGTGTATCCTGAATGCAGAAGTCTCGTTTATTTTCAACTGTTGGAAAATGCTAACTAATAAGTTTCAAAGTTTCGATGATCTACCTTCTAACCTCCACACTGAGGCATCCAGAAGAAGTGCAATTGCTACCCCTTTTTTGCAATGTCGAGCAAATAGTGTGAGTTTAACCAAGTAAACCTAAAATAGCTAACTTCAAAGTCTATACTGAAACTATACTGAAACCCTTACGGGAGATTTCTTTGTCCATTCTTAATAATTGATATTAAAATTTAGATATCGTGAAATTTCCATGCATGCAAAGAAACACCGTTGACTTAGGTTATGATAACAAGTATAAG